>JAULCD010556047.1:0-20838 GCA_032361085.1 Calliostoma canaliculatum | reverse complement strand
ACCCCCGTTCCTCAAAGCTATATGTCTTGTCATTGGCGTACGACTATAGTAGCGCAGTGATCGACTTGGAATCGGTGCCATTGGTGCTGAATGGCACCGATTCCAAAGCGATCCCTACGCCAATGATAAACTTAGCCTAAAATTGCTTTCAGGAATGAAGCCCTGGTGGCCGTTAAAACAGTCGTCGTAAATGATCTTCCTGGGCGAATGGTTAAAGTTGGCATTAACAATACTCGCTTTAAATAGTGCAATGTTCAAGGAAAAACAAGTTGACAAAAATCCACGTTGAGTTCCTTTTTATTTTAATTTAACCACTGTCACAACTAACAAGTTTCATATTGCGTGTGATTCATATCAATGTTTTCTCACTTACCAACGAAGACTGATAACCGATATATTAAACAGCGACTTTTATCTATTCTGTTGGACATATAAATCCTGCCACACAAATCGTTAACAGCCGTGTGACTGAGTCGCCAAGATGCCCTAAGTGTGTCTTTGTATCTGGTTCACAATCTGGACACCGTCGTACATTTACGACATCGTAAACCCTATCACTGGGATGATTCATTAGTATACACATGTCCAAACATGTATTTTGAAAGTTCACAATTTACAACAACTTTTCGCATTTCTAAACCAAATCAATAGTCTCAGGGGCGTGGTTCACAACGTCTTAACTTTAAGACGTTAGTGAACTCCATCCAGCTCATGGGTCACATACTTATTTCTGTAAGGCTTGATCGTAAGTATGTATGTATGTTTGTATTTTTGACAATCAAAATGTGCCGAAGTGAACACTTGCTCACACTGTTTACGTGTCCAAAATATACACAACCAGTGAGGTATGTCTTTGTAAATTACATTTAGGGATATAGTTCTTTTTCTGAGATGAACCTGGCAGATTGAATAAATCCTTTCCTGAAACGTGATTTGCAGAATTATGTGCTGTTTACTAGTTAGTTTTAGAATACCAAAAGACGAGGATAACACTTATTTTAATCAAGTTAACAATTGAACTCGCACTCAGTGTTCATCAGCTAACTAACTGTAAAATGACGGTTTCACAGTCACTGATAGAAGGTTTCTGCGGCATTTGTGTTGAAGTGATGAGCACAACATTTGCTGCTGAAAACCTATTCCGAGGTAATTTGTTTAAAAGAACTTCTTAGGGAGCTCTTTTAAACAAATTATCACAGGGTAGGCTTTCAACAGTTTTAAGACTGGCTGAAATTAACTTTGCACTTTAAGGGTTAACCTCTTTCTCAACGTCCCATGTACTTACTGATCAGTATATGGAACGTTCATATCAACAATGCCCTTAAGTGTTGCCGGTCTACATACCTGGGTGCCGTTTTGCAAAGTCGCCGTAAGTTAACTGCCGGTACGTCGTAATCATACAACTTAGCCAATGAATTCAGTTTACAAATGCAAGAAATCACTGTGTACTATGCACTTTCCAAATGAAAACTTGTATTTCTCTGGAAATTGCACAGTTACAATCTTGAGTGCTGGTAAGACACTGGATCGCAAGTGACATGTTTTATGACGTCATAAACTTACTAAAGCTTTGTGAAGCAGAACCCTGGATATATTTCTGGATATGGACACTTTACACTTCATGATCAATCTAATCTTCTGTCTAGACGATTATATTTGTTCGTGTTTTACTGTTCAAATACCATGTAGCATTGGCATGTTACATTAGTTTTATATCTAATTAGCATGAAGTGTTTATTTGGAAATTGATGTTTGCAATCTTATACTGATGTTTAGCATGTTTGATCTGAATTGCATTCTATTTTGGCATTATATTGGTATAACAGTTTGATATGATAAGAAAACAAGCAGCTTTGGAACAATTTCACTAAAACCACAATTTTAGTCTGAAAGTTGGACACGTCTGGACACTGCGAAGACCTCAATCACACGATGGGACATGTGCAACATCTGTAGGTTATGTTTTGCCATCTAAAAGCTTTGGGTGTGTTACATATACGTACACTATGTCCGGATACCAGCAGATTTCCTTTCAGAACGTATTGCCTTGTCTGACACTGTTTTAGAGGATGAATTTGACACTAAAACAAATATTGTGTCCGTTGCAGGAGTGGGCTAAAACATGTCTGTGAGTGGATAACATTTGAGAAAAAGACATTGTAAAGAAGACATTGTAAGTCAAACTAATCCTGTTGTAGCAATACAATGAAGACGGTGCTCGTGGACCTTTAAACCAACAATTACACTATGTACACAAGCCTTAGGATTATGTTTAACATATACATTTTTTTTATTTAAATGACCGCAAGGTTGAAAAAAGCAAAATATGAAGGTACCGTGTTATTAAAATATAACATTCACGCACGTTTAAGACGTTTTGATGTTAAACTAGCACTCCCATGTTATTAGGGGTAAGATGAAACTTAAGATGACTCAGCCTTAAAAAGCGTTTTAATCAATATAGTTCAATGTGGTCACAATATCTTTACATCTGTACCTGTTGTTATGATTAATCTGAAAAGTAGTTTTATCACAAATAGAAAAGTAAATGTTCAAAACAGATTATATGTCAACATAAAAACAATGCAGATATTAACATATATTCAGTAATGACACAGAACAAACTGATTAAATAGATCTACACTGTACACGTTCAATGACTCTTACTACACGGACACATTAACAGTACAACGCACTAAAAAATGTATATACATTATTCAGCGGATTTCCATTGGTTTAATGATATTTCCACAGGAAATCTCCTCAAACCAATCAAAAGTTGCTTAATAATGTATATACATTGTTTTCTGATAACATCCGTGTTAATAGCATCACTAGTCATGTATCGATCATAATTGTAATGACTGTCCAACAGTGTGAAATAAGAACACTGAGGTCAAGACGTTCAGGAGTTATTGGTGGAGACTGCATTTGATTGAAGGAGATGATGTAAGTGACAGAATAATGTTGGTATGCGGAAGAATGCTGATTGACGTCTTGTGGAGGTGGAATTACATGTCCATATTCACAAGGGGTGTGATGGTCACAGTGAAGTAGTTGGTGCAGGTCGATAGTATGTCTACATGATTAGGAATATGGTTGGCGGCATAGTCTGGATGCCTAAAGCGTTATTTGTTGTGTTGGCTGATCTCTCCATGCTTCGTCCAAACCAACATTGTAAGTTGTTGATGATGTAATCGTAACTGGCCATGAGTGTTTGGTTAGTGCCAAGCTGGTAGCTGATGGTAAGAATGTAAGTAAAAGGCTGACTGGTGATCCAGCTTTGATCACCGAAGGTAATTTATGAGTGAATATTTTTCACTGTGTCAAACGAAAGCAAGCGGTATGATTTACTGATCATGACCACAAGAAGGGTGTGAAGTAATATTCAATTATCGCCTATTGTACTTGAAATAACTGACTGGCTATACTCGAATTCTGTCATGTGCAGTTGTATAATTTGAAAACAAGATGATCTAAACATGCGCTGTTAATTTACAATATTTTTGAATTTTAGAAAATTTGGAAAAAATGTACATAATGATAAATGCAATAAGCTGTAATTAAGCTTCAATTCACGACATAACTTATCTAAAGACAAAGTTAAGTGCATTAATTTACGATAGGAAAAACAGTTTCAGCTTTAAGCAACCACAAACAATGAACGTTAGGCTGACAGGTTGTTTTGTCATTTTGTTTGGATTTACCAAGGTAAGCAATCACATGTTTTTCATTATGATACTTTAATAAATGCATTGAAATGAACAAAAATTCATCAGTTCAGTTATATTAATCTGTAAAAGTACGTTAGCAGAGTTATTTAACGTTTCTTAAAGAAAGAATTGGTCCTTTCCTCGACATTCTGCACGTATCTAACAAATTTTGTCCCTAATCATGCATGTATAATACCCGATATGTATGGCCCTTGATGAGCAATTTGTGGCCTCACATTTTGCCCCAGGTTACTCATTACATGGGAGATTACATCTGAGCACTTCCCGTCACCCACTTTGTGGTCTTCGTTGTTGCACAAAAAAGTGTAATGTATCTTCGAAGTGCTTCAGGGGGAAGTCACTGCAAATCGTAATTAAACAGGAACATTAAAGGTGAAATGCGAGCAATGTCGTATTCTTGTAACTTAAATTAAATATTGATGTGGAGTAATGTAAGATATACTTACACATTTTGTATTTCTACATTGTTTAAAATAAAACCGACATACACTTGTATAATTGTAGCAAATTCAAAATAGTTGTGTGTAAGTATTTATTCTTAAAATACAGTTTAAATTAATGTTGACAAATTATTAAGCAATGATGTGTACGTAATGTCAATCGGTAACGTGTTGCCCAATAAAACGTGGAGTCTCATGTTCAACCTTTGCCATTTTCAATCTCCAAATCACACTCAAAGTAGTGTTAAAAACCTATCCTTTGATAATTTGTTGAAAATAGCTCTTGTAGGAGCTGTTTTAAACAAATTACTAAAGGATCGGTTTTTAACAGCACCAGATTAATTTTCAATTTAAATTTTAAAATGACATTGCAGATTGTCTTCTGATGAAGTATAATGTAAAATGCTGGAGATATGTTGCAGGGCTAATGTTGGAATTGGAAAGCAAAGAATCGGTACAGATTTATCAGGAGACTCGTTAAAAAACATGCCTTAACTAATGCCGTCAAGGACTGTTCAGGATCCGGAAGACCTGAGGCAACACTTGTCTGTAAAGATCAACATCTGCTGAGGCATGTACAGCATGTCTGCTTTCCTATTTCACATGCAATTAGGAATCGATCAAGTACTCAGAGACACCTCTCATCGTCTGAACGGCTAGGAATCATCTCAAGGCAGCAAATGTCATGCTCATGATTATCTTCCCTTGACTGATGCAGATTACACCAAAATTTAAGATACTTTTATTCAAATTTTCAAACCTCTCAAAACTGTATTAAAAAGAGGATATGTGATAAAAACTCTAAAAACATCTAATTTGTGCATTTGATCCTCCTTTGTAAATAAGTGCTAGTGGTTTTTTTGTAATATCAAAAACTTTCATTAAATTGTAAAATTTGAGTTGTTTTAGTTACAGTTCGAAAATTGTGTCGTTAAAAAAACTTCCATCAATTAAATATTTTAGAAGTACCTGTTTTTGTTACGGAACGCTTGTGGGTTAAGATTGTAAATGTCAATGTTGTAATGACGACGTACAGGCAGATTATAGGGATCAGAGTTAGGCCTCTGGCGTAAGACTAGTGTGTTAATTCTCCAAATGCACGCAAGCGTTCATTACAAACGCAGACAGCTTTTTACTTTTTTACGTATGTCATTTGTGGAGAGGGGAATATTACTGTTAAACACAACCTTGCATTAATCAATACCACTAACATACTGCAGTGTAGGGGAAAATATTGAACATTCTACCATGATTCAGATGTATCATCGATTCTAATCTATACAAAATGGTCAATCAAAAGTTGTAAATCTATTTTGAACTACCTCTAATGAATGAACCGCATTACCGCGCAATATGATATCAAATTTAACCATCTTATTTCAGTTCTTTTTATCGCTTCAATACTTCAATCCATTGTACAATAAAGCTGAAATGCATAATTCCACGAACCAACTTTGAAATATATCAATTGCACGTGACCATAAATCCATGTTAACCTACGTCTAAATTGAAAACCGAGTAATTCTCATAATTCACTGACACTTTGACAGAATCTTGCATTATTATTATGATTATGCCGCGTTTTACAAGGTCGTCGTACATTTAAGACCTTGTGAAACATGTCACTAAAGTATTAGTTTGAATTTACAAATGCTAAACCGTGCGATAAACTGTCCACTTCCTACAAAAACACAAGTGAACAACTTACAACGAGGTTTTACATTTGTAAAGAGGACTGATCGGCCTATAGTGACATGACTCACGTGGTGGTAGTATCATGGTGTTTGTAAAATTAATATTAAACATTATCCACAAGGGACAATTACTTCAAACTTGTATTAAACAATGTATTCTATTTTATTATGAAGGAATAACCATGACTTTGTTCATACGTCGCAGACACGAGTCCCTGAGACAGATTACACTGGAAACATAACAGTGCCATGATAAATAAATAAGAAAATAAAGACCTCAATATTGTGGTTCCCCTTGTCAACTAATACTCTTTGCTTCAAACATGTCATTTGCAAATCTTATCAAACCAGTAAAATTTAGCTAAATAATGTATGTACACTTTTCCAGTGATAATCATATTTTGACAGCTTACTTTGCCGGTGACATTTGTTGTGTGCAAGTACAATGACACGTGAACGTATTTATTTGTCTAATAAGAATATAAATGTTTGAAAGTACGACCATGCATCTGAGATTACTTTTACCACAGATGTATACTTTTAGTTGCCATAATTAAAAAAATTTGATTTCAATCTCTTTGAACATAATATTAATGTTTTAACACAACTTGGGTTTAAGTGACACGGTTGTTATAATAGGAATTGTGATCATTTTCAGAACATAAGCTGAAACACAAAACATATAGTATGCAATGAAAAATAAACTTTATTTTATTTGTCAGCTTTAAACATAATGGAATGATTAATAACACAAGACTGTGACAACATGATTTACAATGCACTAGTCCCTGTTTCACAAATACGTCATAACCTTACGACGTCGTAAACCATGTCACTGGGTTAATGGATTTGGTCTACAAATGCAAAAAAAAGTCATTGTACACTGTGCATTTTCCAAAGAAAAAACAAGTTTTTCTTTGAAAAATGCACAGTTTACAATACTATTTTTACATTATCAGTGACATGGTTTACGACGTCGTAAAGTTATAACGTCTTTGTGAATCGGGGGCCTGGTCATTACTCTTGTAACATAATTACTTCTGGCTGGAACAGGTTAAATCAATTCCACTTACACGTGTACAGTTTTATATTAAATAGCATGTACTTGACCGAGTTAGGTTTATACGTTTCTAATTTTCTGTAAACTATGCACACAGTTAATCTATTTCTGTAGAAGATGCACCGTTTTGGTTTACATTGTAGTCTGTCTGATCACCCTCCTTTCTCAAAGTGACTTTAGTAATATAGTTACTAGTAGTTTCATACTGCAGCACTGGCTGAGATTTATCATAGCACTGGCATTTGAAATGTTAACCGTCAAAAGATTACAAGGTTAAATACAGTGTAAACTATTTTTAAATTTGCCATTATAGAAGAGAAGTTTTTCCTTCTGGACCTTATCCACTTTCAAATCACAATACAATCAGGGGCCCGTCCCACAAAGCTATCGTAAGCTAAAATAGCTTTTAGTCAATGCTTCTTCTTATCAGTTGAAGGCTCTAATTAAGCCACATACGCAAAGGATACTAGGAGAAAAAATAAGGTCTTGTTCTACAAAAATTGCATCTTGTCGCTCAGGGCCCTATTCCTTAAAGCGATCTTAGGCTGAGTTGATCGTAAGTTCTAACATATAAATTGGTTGTAAAATTCGTTGCGCACTGGTTTAAAATCGATCTCTGCCCTACGACAGTTGTATAAGCCTAAAATAACTAACAATTCCATGGGGACATTGTTTAAATAATCACGTACGATCAATTTAGCCTAAGAACGTTTTGAGGAAAGGGGCCCTGAAAGTTAAGACGTCGTAGCCTTACGATCACTTTATGAAACGGGGGCCAGATCTGATGGAGATGATTACGGTGACATGTGAGCTGGGTAGACTTCATTAACGACAGACGGTGCGCCTGATACAGAAATCAATTTAAAGTATCCCTGCATCTGTCACATAGGCGTAAACGATTGAATCTCGTGTTAGAAAGGATTTATATGTCTGGCCATAAAGTCAGTGATCACAGCATCTTCCGAGAGCAGATTCAAAAAACGGCTGTACATCTACGATGTCGTAAGGTTTCTGCAGCTTTGTAAAGTCAATGAACCGGCTTCCGTGTTGTCATAAAGCCATGTTTCATAAACCATTTTAATGGATTGAGTTTAAACTTTTTTAACTGCACTTTCCATTTAAAAAATATGTTTTCTTTGCATTGTGCATAGTTTACTTTAATATCTTACTAAATCAGTTTAACAAGCTAAGGGTTAAAGTGTACATTAACGCCTGTTGATTGGGATTTGAAGTTAACAAACGCCCATAGAAAAGGTAATCTGTTGTAACCCTTTTTAATTAATGACAACATGTCAGCAATTTTATTTACAATTAATTATTAAAAACATAGATTTTTGTATTGTATTAAGTTTTCATATTATCTAATATTAAATTAAATGTAACATATACCATTCTTATTATACATGTGATGTATTTTGATTTTGATTTTCAATAAAAGTGCCACGTATGCTAGAAAACGATTCATTTTGTCGATAGCTTTCTCAGATTTAAACACACCTAATTGAACCGTTTTGAGCGCACTTTTATCTCGTGGGATTCACTGCTGCAAGCAACTCATCATTCAGTTTGACTTACTTTAACTGTTGTGATCACCTCCATGGAATGGGTAGCAGGAGATCACTCGTACACGGCAATATCCCTTGGGTGATTATCCATCAAGATTCTACTTTCAGTGAGAAACGACCATCCACCGGGAAACACATTCTGAAATCGTGGCTATTGTATAGTTGTGGGTGATAATAGGTTTCCTTTGTACAAGTTTAAAAAGTTTAAAGAGACTATTTATAATACTATTGACAAAATGAAAATGTCCACACCTAAGGTTAGTCTAATTATAATGGACATAGGATTGACCCTTTTCTAGAAATAAACCTGGCCAGTGCATCTTTATTTTGTGCAGTAATAAGTGACTGAACTGAAGATCAAAATGTGATAATTTTCAGCTGCAGCTTAATCGTCCTACAAACATCTTCAAATACAGCGTGGTACACTTACTCCATTGAACCTTTTGTCTCAAGGTCAATGGCCCTGGTCCCGATGTGGCAGATAATGTTTTGCATAAAGACAATTTGTGTAAACAAACCAGACACATAGATGATCAAAGATCATTTACAAACTTATATCCTGTTTAACTAATATTGCAAATAAATATCTACGTGGCACACGTGAACAGACTTTGTATTCATTTAAACTCCAATTAGGTCAAGATGAAAAGAAATGATAGCTTACATAAGCAGCATGTTTGTCTCATCTGTTAAATATAAGCACCTATTGTGTGCATGCCGTTCTCTCAGGTTTCTCTTTTTTAAAGTTTTAAAACACTATTTATAATACTATTAACAAAAGGAAACTGTGCTCCTCTAAGGTTTGTATAAATATTATCAACATAGGATTAACCTTTATTTAGAAACACAATCTGTTTACTAAATATTTATGTTGCAAATTAATAACAAGTTATTGCACTTAATGATCAACATGTTGGTTATTGTTGCAGCTTCACCTGTAGTTGTCCTGGGCCCTGTTCCTCAAAGCGATCTTAGGCTAAGTTAATCGTAAGTGCTAAGTATAGCATTGACTTACGACTATCATAGCGCAGAGATAGCTTTGGAACCGGTGCCTTTCGGCACCGGTTTTAAATCGATCTTTGCGCTCTGACATTCGTAAGCCTGTGGTAAGAAACAATTACACAGGACATTGTTTCGTAAGTCACTTACAATCAACTTGGTCAAATATCGCTTTGAGGATAATTTACAAACTGGTATTTTTGTTTCAAGTTTAAGGTCACTGGCCCTCGTCACTATGTGAATAATAAAGTTATTGTATAATGTAAGAAGAGTGAGTAAGTGAAATAGAGTTTTACATGGAGTTCAGCAATATTTTAATTATATCGTCATGTGGTGTACAAGAGAGACACCGAGGGAGAAGCAGATGAGGAAAAGAGACTGACAGAAAAAAAAGCTGCAACGAACGATCCCCATTTTAGCCGGCTTGTAGTCAAGCATGGGGTTACTGGGGTCCTATTCTTCCCAGTGCCCGAGGACACTCTTCAGAAACCTGACGGGGTAATGTATGAAGAATAAGACAATAAATTGAAAGTTAACACGCCTTACTTTTACGAGAGCTTTGTTGAATGAAACTTTGCTTTTTGCTGGTGTCTTTGTATCATAAGCAGCGAAGAAAGTGTCCAATGCTCATACTTGTGCAACATTTCTAGAATAAAAGAAAACAAAAACAAAAATGCGTCTCAAAGATTTAAAAAGCCATAATTAATCATTATAATTTGATACTGCGCAAGAAATAAACGTTACACATAAATGATGTGCACTTCTACAATACTGTCTTAAACACACCAACCATTTGGCGCAAATCTACATGTTTTATTATTGCTGGTCCCAGTGGTCATGGTGTAGTGAAACTATGAAGTATAAAAACTATAATTAGTTACTATAAAATGCTATTAGAATAACCTTGAAATATAATAATGTTGAAAATGTAGTTTTAGGGGAAAGAAAATATTACCGTCAGTTAAAACGTTGATTCGGAATCGTGCCATTAAATTTCATGAATACAAACAGATAAGTTATATAGATAGATCAAACAAAATTAATTTTACGTGATGTCGCTGACAAAATAACTTGAATAGATTACCCGGGCCCTTTCCTCAAAGCGACCTAAGGCTAAGTTAGTCGTAAGTGCTAAAGTGTAACATTGGCTTACGACTGCCGTTGCGCAGAGATTGCTTTTAACCGTGCCATTCGGCCCCGGTTCCAAATTAATTTCCGCTCTACAACAGTCGTAAGCCAGTGAAAAACTCGACATAATATCGTTTTAAAAATAGCTGCAATCAACTTAGCTTAAGATCACTTTGCGTACATACACACGCATTCACATAAGCGCGCACTCACAAGCATCGAGACACACATGCACATATAATTAAATTATCAATTTTATTATCATCTGGCCGTCATATGGCAAACCATTGTGAATCAGCAGTAATTTGTTTTTTTGTTTGAAAACATTGCTCTATTTGTCACGTAGAAATAAAAAGCAGGGAGCCGTTCAATATGGTATTAATTAAAGAAGGCAATGGGCCAAAGAGTCTAGTTTATAAGTGTGCAAATCTTTGTAAACTATCTATATTATAAATAAGTAACAGACAATGTCTTCGGAAATTACACTGCAGTTTTTACCAATGTTTGTATTTGTCAACCAATACCGTTGGTCGAGTGTTAGCTAAGCCAGTGTGGCTGGAATCTCATAACAATGTGAACCTTAATGAATTGCAGGCAACTGTCATGGAATGCACGTGAGTATTACGACATTTTGACAAATGATTTCTATTCGATATATCACTGCCTCATAATGCAATTCTATATGATAATTTTTTTTAAAATTTTGTATTCAATATTCGTTCAACGGTCATGAAAAAGTATTGACTAAGATCGGTGTTAGTTAACAATAGCTTTGTGGAACGAACAAAAGTCTGTCAAGGACTGTACAAGTGGATTAAAAACAATGTCACTGAAAACATTTGGACAATGTTCCAGGTTTAATTCTTCACTTCCTCATTATACAATCCCTCATGATAACTGGTTTTTTTTTTTAAATGAATGCTTGTAACCTTTCCGTCTGTAATGTATCCTTTATGTGGAACAATATTTATGATTTCCAACTTTAAATATAACTTTTGGATAAATACACCAAACCTCAAGACACCACTCGATCACCTTACACTCGACACAGGAAATGTCATCAACTCCATGGGAACCCGCTTAATCATTTCTAAAGCATTTTTCAGGTGATAATTATAACATTGAGGGAGTAAGTGTACCGGATTAGTCTGGTTGGTCTCGGGAGAAATCACCGTCTCGGACACCATACAAGACGATGCCAACATTGGTATTCACAGATAAATTGAAGGGTTGTTCCTTTGTATGCTTATCATGTTGTTAAGACTAATAAGGTTGTCACTTTTAACTTAATAAAACTTGTGTCCGAGATGCTGGCACAATCGTGTGTCAGTTTATGAGTATTTATGTTTGATCATCTTAAATCTGACTGTTTTAAAGTAGTGGGCCCCTTATACGTCTTTATGCGTGTATTGTTGGTTTGTCAATGTATTGCATTAAAATTAACTTCTGACATGCAAGTGCAACTAATCAAATCATTTTCGATAACATAATTGAAGAATTGTCATCCTTTTAGAATATCATCTCATGAATTTAGAGATATCTGATGGTTGTATAAACCATTAGGAAAAACAATTATGACATATGTATATGTGAACTCATTTGCAATCTCTTACATATTTGAAATTTATGTTTTTCGTTTTAAACTAAAATGGATTTGCCAGGTGGCATGCATTTTGCCACTATAATTATACTAACCGTAGGTGTGGACATTTCCCTTTTGTCAAGAGTATTATAAAAATGAATTTTTTGAAACTTATACAAAGAAAAACCTATCATCACTCGTGACTACAAAATAGCCACGATTCCAGAGTGTTTCCCGGTGGATAGTTGTTTCTCACTGAGACAAGCATCTTGATAGATAATCACCCAAGGGACATTGCCGTGTACGAGTGATCTCCTGCTACCCATTCCATGGAGGTGATCACAACAATTAAAGTAAGTCAAACTGATGAGTTGCTTGCAGCAGTGAATCCCACGAGATAAAGTAATCTTGAAAATATTGAATTAGTTTGTTTTGTTTTGTTTTTTTTATCTGAGAAAGCAATCAACAAAATGAATCGTTTACTACCAAACGCAGCAGTTTTTGTGATAAATCCAAATACACATATTTTACAATGATACCCAGTAGGATGTAATTTACAGGCCATTTTCAGTCAATGATAATGTGAAAAATGAATATTGTAATAAAAACATTATTGAAAAAATAAATGGGAATAAATTTTTGGACCTGTGGTAATGAATTAAAAAAAAGGGCTGAGTTACGAAATAAAGCAGACTATTGCACATTGCACTTTTATTGACCATGCCTGACTCCTGCACCTCAGTCAACCTTCAACAGGTTTTAATGTACGGTTTACCCCTTCCGGTGTTAAATTGAATTCAGTCGGAAGTAACATGGTGACTGTGTCTTGCGGTCGAAGACCTATCCTGTGTTAATTTGTTTAAAATAGCTCCTGTAGGAGCTATTTTAAAGAAATTGTCACAGGATTGGTTTTCAACGGCTATTTACACTGGAATTAATTACAATGTGAGGAAACTTAAAGCTTCCTAAGGTTAAAATGGGCCACCCATTACTGATATGTTTGCAGGATACACCCTGTGTGACTTTTAACAAAGATTCAGTGAGTATGGTGCTTAATTATATGCGTGAAACGTGGAAGCCTTGCCAGTATGACGGTAAAGTTGTATTTGTTTGAATGGCATTTAGACGTTAGAATGATAATAAATGTAAATCTATGTATCACAATTTTTGGTTGCTGAGTAGACACGTATCGATGTAGATACTTACACTGTTATCAAGCAAGTGATAACGGTGCTTGATAACGGTGTAATAATCTACATTGAAGACGTTTTAATCCATATATGTACATTTATTGGTAAATATGTCGTTACACACTTAAGAAGTCTGTTGTTCGTTTAGTTTTGCTGAAGAGCAGTTGTTGTTAGTCAGCAGTCAGTCAGGTTGTATTGTCTTCTACAATTGCAATCAACTGTGAAGCATACCAAAGTTTACCGACTTCTTTTTAATTTTGATCATATAAATGACTCGTAAGTTAAAAAATACCAACGTGAGCGTTATACGACCGTGTTTACCTTAATGCAGCTTTCTTATTGAAATAATACAATTTAAATATACACGGTACATATTAAAATAATTATCTTGTTGGTAATAAGGTAATTAATAGCTTAGTAGTTTGTTTATTACTATACATTCGAGTTTTTGTAAAAGTTCTAATAAAACTGTTTTTTTATGCGCAGATAATTCATATTGACTTATCGTATTGCTTTGGTTTTGACGTCATCAAATATGTAGGTTTCTGAATGCACAAACATGATTTTCTAACTTTTGCAAATACAAAGCTGGTTTATACATTATATTTGCCACGTCAACTGTATTTCACACATTAAGGGGCGATATTCAAATGGCATTACTTAAAAACAAAACCCACCTTTTACAAACGTCCCATAAACGTGTCCGCTCGTAACCATAGTGGCGTAATATAGACACAGCTGGTTATATAATCGATGTGAACTATGCACATATTTCTGTTTGAAAAATGCGGTTTACAACTTAATCCATTGACCTGGTCCCGTTTCGCAAAGCCATTTTAAGCTAAGTTGATCGTAAGTGCTAAAATATAACATTGAATTACGACTGTCGTTGCGCATAAACCGCATTGCAACCAGTGCCATTGGCACCAGTTCCAAATCGATTTTTGTGGTACGACAATTGTAATCATATGATCAAGAACAACTCCACAGAACATTGTGTCAAAAATCAATTTCAAACGTCTTAACATTAAGATCGCTATAAGGGACGGGGCCCTGGTTTTGGGGGTCGTTACATAACAAAAGGCTTTGTACAAGAAATGCAAGACAGTTCACTGACATTACGAAGCTGTTGAAACCATGCGACGTCACGGTGTACAGCAGCATTGTGAAACGGTCACTCGAGGTTCCCGCTATCAGCGACTTCAAACATATAAATCCTTTCTAACACGAGATTCGATCGTTTACGCCTATGTGGCAGACACGGTAATACTTTAATTCTTTTCTACGTCTAGCGCACCGTCTGCAGTTAATGAAGTCTTCCCAGCTCACACGTCGCCATAAGCATCTCGGTCAGCCCTGTCCCTATTCCACAAAGCCATGCTAAGGATAAGATAATAGTTAAAACATCGTATCCTTGTGAATGATTTGTGGAATAAGACCGTACACTTTCCTAATTTTCCTCTTGGTATTAGGCTAAATGAGAGTATGTACTGGTCACGAAGAAGTATTGGCTTACATCTATATAAACTTACGATAGTTTTGCTGAACGAACCTCTGATAATATTTTCTTTTCAAGTGGATAAGGTTTACCAGAAGCAGAAATTATCCTTTTGTGAAGGGCGATACTTGGAATTGTACTCTACATTCAATCTTCTAATCTGTTAATACAAGGGTCTTGCTTGAAAGTGCTGTGATTAATGATGACCAACGTTACAGTATGGAGCGACGAATGATCCTTCTAAGATTACTTTGATGAAGGTTGACCAGACTCTTTGCTCATTGATCGACATGTATCTAAAGGTTAGATTCATGATTGGTACTGCAAAGTTAAAGTTATTATTTACCATGACAAATATGGCCGTTGTGTTTAAAGGTGAGCAGTTTCCAGCCGGTTTCGAACAGTTTGCGCATTTGGTCTCCCTTTTGGTCGATGTAGTCGTTAAAACTCGGTTATGACGCCGAATGCGATCAGCTGTGGTACCCGTTTGCTGTAGACGTATCTGTTAGTCGACTACAACCTGTCGTTTTTGCGCTTTAAGCTACGGACGTTCCCATTTGCAGCATACCGATGACACTTTTACGTTTCACTTTTGAAAGGCGTTGCATGGCAAATGTTTGTAATTCTTTTAGTTTCAATGTGTTTTTCTTCTTTTTCGTTAATGACTGCAAACAAGCATGGTGGAAAACACGTGTTGTATTACGACCACGTGACCAGGTGCATGTGAAAAACCTTACTTTGGCCACTAAAGTGCTGTGCACATAATATTAATCGATTCACCTGGCCAAAAACCGGTGTTTTCTCGCGTCTATACGTGGCTATTACTGTTTAAACACACAATAAGTGCCAACAATAATAACCAGTCAAAACGTTAAATTTGTAGGATTGTATATGTTTGTGAAGTTGTAATGTAATTTTCAACATTAAACGCTTAGATTTGTCCATACTATACTTTTGCAACCTACACTTTCTGCAGAGGAGTGAGATCTATATCCTTAATTTCAAACTATACGTTTTGCATTTTACTGACGTTTAACTAACATGCAAACTAGTAATAGTTTAACCCCTAAAATGTATGGCACAATGGGTTTTTCGTTTTGCTGTGTGTACATTTGTTGTTAAAAGCCTGCCAAGTGATAATTTGTTAAAAGCTGCAAATTGGTGCTCCTTTAAACAACTTACCACGTGGTAAGTTTTTACCAGCAAAAAAATTTCAAACGTTAACATCCCTACTCATATTCACAAATAATATGTGGGTTCTCTGTCCCTCTGACCAGTAATGTACTAACAAATAGTTCCACAGTGAGCCGGAAAGCTAAAAGTAAACCACCTTCGACCTAAAACCACTGTAATTTTAATTAGATTGTAGTGTTTATTGTAGTTATAATTATGTAATTTACATTGTTTTTCAAAAAAATAAAGTAATTGGTTTGCAAGGTAATGTTGAATCTAAGACATTGTGTTACGACAATGATAAGAACATAAACTTAAGATCAATGTTAGTCGTTTGTACTGTTGATATAGCGAGAGACAAATACATACAAATACACTTTTGTAAAATGTTCAATTAAGAAATTAATCATCATAATGTTTTCAGTTACAGTCATTACAGTTATTATTTAATAGTCATTAGTCTGGTTTCACCAAGGCCTTTCAACTGAAAGAGACATGACATCAATAAAGTTTATCCGTATGTCTAGACGTGTGTTGATTGCATCTGTAATGAAGGGGTCAAAAGAAGTTTTAATTGACTCTAGCTCTTTTCATCTCTGGAGACCGTCTAATAAAGCTTTCGTAAATCTAAGGCGTCTTAACCTTTTTTGGCGATCTCGTTACGAGAGCGCTAAGATGAATGTTAAGACATCTGAGTTTCACGAAATGGGAACATGCTACCTGTAGATGTATGCTTAAAAACTCAGCAATAGAAGTGCACAATGTTCATAAAAAATCTTGACTATGTTCGATCGTAACTTAAACAGCTTTTGGATCAGGGCCCCGTTCCTCCAAGCGATTTTAGGCTTAATTAGGTTGTGGTAAATGCTAAGATATAACATTGGTTTACGACTGTCCTCACGCAGAAATCGCTTTGAAACCGGTGCCGAACGGCACTGTTCCAAATCGATCTCTGCGCTAAGACAGCCGTAAGCCCGTGGTAAGAAACAACTCCACATGACATTTATTTTTAGAAAAATCACTTACGCTCAACTTAGCTTAAGATCGCTTTGCGGAACGGGTCCCTGGTCCCCAGACTTTCTCCTGGGAAATGTCAATACAATTTGAGGCTGTAGGCGGATGGTCCACGTTCAGGAAGTTTCTCTGTGGACAGCAGAAATCGAAGCCGGGTTTTCTGGTGATGGTGGAAGGTTAATGTGATTAACTTCAATCAGTCGTCAGTGTAATCAGACAGTATGATACTCAACATTGGCACAAGACAGTTAAATGTGTAAAATTAATAAAAAGAGAATAACACTTCTCACAAATATAAAGCAACTGCCCCAACGCCCCTAAAAAGAAACACCATGTCAGTTGTACAATATAACTGTGACAACAGTAATATTTTATTTAATATTTTAATAAATGTTATGAATTTTATGCGGAGAGCAAATGCGACAGATGTCACGTGGTTTTCTGTAGATTAACCATATATTTCATTGGAGTATGTGGTCCCGAGAGGCACTGATACAGGTTTTTGAAAAGTTGCAGTTGTCGGAACTAGATAGCAACATGCATCACTATGTAAAGATCCTCAGTGTATATAACGGGTGCCACCCGCCGGGCAGGACATGTTTACGTTTTGCGAACACTTGATGATTACTTGATAATCACTGAATGTCAATGACTCATAATTCAACTTTGACATTTATATTGCCACGATATCCAATGGAATTTGTACTGACACAAATACATTTACAGTATACTCTGGCTTTGGCGTTTTATATGAAGTCACAAACAACTCCTATTGGGTGTGGAGGTTTTTTAGCTTTAAACTGAAAACACCAGTGGTGGTTTTGACTGGGGCGCATATGTGACCGGGTCATGTTTACATTATCTACATGATAAAAGCATCAGTCATTAGCCATACGCGTATATTGCTTCAGACTGATAAGTTATAACTCCTCAAGGGGAGATAATAAGCCCTTTGTTCCTGGAAGTGTCATCCTCATTGGTTTTGAAGATGAACCAGCAACAGCTATCGATAACTCTTTGAGTGCCAAGCTCAATATTTGTCCACATTCAATATAAATAGTCTGTTGAAAACATACGCTCTGACAATGTGTTGAAAAGAGCTCCTTCTGGAACTCATTTAAACAAATTAGGATATGTTGTTGTAACAACACAAAGGGGTCACGGTTGTAAATTCTACTAATTTCAGTTTAGTATATGAAATAACATACACCATGTGATAAATTCTATATCTAGTATTCTTAAATCCACGTATGTGAAGGTGGTCTCGAAAGGCCCCTTTCTTCATTTTAAATTGCTCCCATTGTATGGGTTACAAATGTAAAGATCCCATATTGATACTTTTGAAACTTGTATTTCGTGGGGACTTGAGTCAAAAGATAACACCTTAAGAACTTTAAAACTGTCGTAAAAGCTGACTGTATTACCACTGGAAAAATTGTATAGAAATAATTCAAGGGTTTTTCATTGGTTTGATGAGATTTCCTATGGAAATCTCATCAAACCAATGAAAAACCGCTGAATAATTTCTATACATTTTTTCTAGTGTACTGACAAGACAGGGCATGCTCATTCTTCACAAACACCTGATATCATCACTGAACAGTTATTAATACATCGTGTTTTACATTTATTATGCCACAATGTCCAATGTAATCTATCCTGACAATTTAGATGGGTTTAGAGGAAACGTACTTCAGACACTATTTGTAACAAGTACGGCAGGTTTTAAACAATGCAACGAATCCACATGTTGTCCCACAATGTTGTGTAATGCTATGACTTGCAAAAATATGTCACTGATTGAATAGATTCAGTTTACAATTGCCACAATCGTTTTTAAGTGAACTTTTTACTGTACCTTTGATCTCATAACTTTATTTAGTTTTTATTAAACGTAGGTCAGGATTAATTAGCCTAAACATTTAAAAAAAAATAAATAAATCCCAAAATGTTAAGGGCAGAAATGTTACCTAATGTAGTCATTTTTGAGTGACTCGGGTAACATAGCATTTAATTGTGACATGAGTAACTCACAATATTCCAAACATTTTCGCTATGAATGCATTTTTTTCTTTTGCTGAGGACGTCGGTGAATGGTACAACATTAGGTACTAGAATTTGTGATTATTAAAATAATAAAATTGCTGTAATTGTTATGGAAATAAGAACCAACTTTATAGAATAATATTCATAAGGTTGCGGTACAAAATTAAGAGTGTCTCTTTAACATCGATTGTCACGACAGGTGAACATTAAGCCGATACACAAATAACACGTTGTCCTCGAACAACGCCAGACGCTACTTCGACGAGATTACTTGCGTTGGCGTGACCCAAATCCCGGGCAGATGTTGTCTTATTTCAATAAATGAGCGTACGTGAAATGGTCAATCTCAAATTTCGTTTCCAAATAGTATAATAGCCCATTCATGTGCAGCATTTGATAGTGAACATTGATGGATTTGAATGTCTTTTAAATACATGCACATGTACGTGTACATAGAAAACTCAGCAGCAATAAGTTTACAAAATTCATATGTCTAGTAAGATATAGAACACTTTAAAAAATGTTTTATGTTCAAATGGGGTATTTGTACTTTTGATACTTGATTATAATAATCGTGTAACTGAAACAGTATATACTTAACACGTTTTATTAGGAGCAAATATTCCAAAGAATACGTTCAGAATCTCTGATTATTATTTCAACAGGGCTGAAATAGATTTACATTGATTCCTCAACAATATAACGACAAAATGATATGGATTGAATTGGACTGGGACGATTTATGAACAATAAAGGCATTTTCGTTTGAATAAACCAGGGTTTTCGTTCTCGGGTATATGTCGGCTTTTGACCGGTTCATTTTAGGTGTGTCGGTCCCTTTATCCGGTAGAAATAGCATTGGCAAAATCATGTTAAATCGTGAATTCTATTATTTTAATATGCTATTCAAACGTTGACATATAATTAATTAGCTACGAACCATGGTTGGCCCATTGCACTACGTTTCACTACCCGGTAGAAACGTAATGCAATGGTCCAAGCCATGTTTCTTAGCTATCAGTTGATATCAGCACAATAAAGGTCTTATCTGCAAAATAAGTATGGTGTCCGACAGAAAACGAATAGGACCGGTATTCGTTTAGACAGGCGGTCCCCGTGAACGATTTTTTTAAACAAAAAAAACAAACAACGGAAACACTGACAATTTCTAGTTTATAGGCCGTGTACATATGTTTACCAATAAACATATTTATTACTTTTTCCAGGATAATAGTACAGAAAATGTGTTAACAGGCAGACAGCTGTATATTCCTAGGGGATACTAAGAAGTACGTAAAACCAACAAGAATAGATACTATTTAACCTTCGCTACCAGCGGTTGCCCTACATTTAGATTAAGTGTTTCGGTGGACAGTGAAATTTGATATTGAGAATCTCAACCGTGTGTCTTCTGGTATTTGATATATCAAACCTTGTTAATAAAAGTTTAAATGTATTATGAACAAACCTTGATAGGTTCTAAATCATGAGATACGACGGTAACTGGGTGATCTTAACTCTGATGTATGTAAGCGTATAATTGTCGCAGCCTTGGTATGTTTGGGTTGGTGGGAATAGACACAACAACAAACGGCCACTGTTTTAGTTCTGATGACAGCACTTTAATATGTCTATTGCAAATTGACTCTGAAATAACAGTAAATAACATGTACATAAAACGATAACATAAATGTGACACAGTACCATAGTTTACA
>JAULCD010555936.1:0-14474 GCA_032361085.1 Calliostoma canaliculatum | reverse complement strand
CACCGTCCGGACAGACTCAAGCTGTAACCAATCTCTGTCAGTCAATGTAATTCATTTCAGCAAACTGTCCATTTCACTTTTCGGACGTTTTTAACGAAAAACGACACCGTCCGCATTAACGAGGGTTGACTGTACAACAAAAATGAAGTTTCGAGAGAGAGTTAAAATATACTCTGAAATGTTTTGCTCATGCCAATAAAGAAGTTGACATCCATAAAGTTCTCTAGACTTTTGTTCTGCACTTCTAAAAACCCATCAAGAAGCTCAAGTTTCAAAGTTTTACAATTTAGTTTGTGTTGACTAGAATGATATTTTATTTTGCCTATCACACTGAACTATACCTTGACAAATGTAGTAAACCTGTCCGACTTTGTTTCAAGCAAATTATCTTAGAGAGTGTTTTAATCCTTAAAGTGCTGACTACCTTGTGCTGTTGAAAGTCTATTCTGTGGTGGTTTGTTTAAAAGAGCTCATGAAAGGAACTCTTTTAAACAAACTACTACAGGATAGATTTCTAACAGCTTATTTAGGTAAGAATTATTCTAAATACTAAAACAACAATTTTATGTCATGTTCAGCACTTATAGGGTTAACGTCAAATGCTGCTCATAGTTTGAAGTTGTGCAAAACTGAATTGAGCACTACAAGTGAGAAGCTACATCCAAGTGTTACTGTTACTGATTGAAAGAAAAAATCTGAACTATAAATATAGGCTGTGTATAATAAATAAAATGATGAGAGTTAATGGAAATGGCACGGAAGCTATAAACATGGTTAGTAGCATTTCAGCCTACCACCCATCCTCTGGTGGAGGTCAGCGTGTCCAAACCACTTGTGCTGATGATGGGGTAACTGGGCCTATTAGTTCCCCATTCATATGTCAAGTGGGAAGCTCTCAACTCAGGCGTCAGCTTTGACATACACGATTGGACAACTATTACACAAGTAGCGTGAAACAACCCTATAAACATTGCGTTTTTTAAATTGACATAATTGAGAATTGACAGTGAGCTACTTCAACTGACAGTTTATCGGAAGCATACATCTGTCATAACTGTCATAACAGTTCAAGTGTACATTCCTGCAGACGGAATCTGCCACAATTAGACTGGACTGGGAACTGAACTAATTGAATAATTCCCAACCTACTGATCACTAATTGATTTAGCAAATCATTTTGGAGAAATATAAATTTAGGTCAGGGTCTTTTTCCATGTCATGTTTGTGAGGCTAAGACATCCTACATTTTTGTGTTTTGCTTATGATTATATTAACCCTTACCGTGCGGCTCACGACAATATCCGGGTCAGGCTAGTAGCCTGACCCGGATATTTCAGTGAGCCGCACAGTAAGGGTTAAGATTCCATAGCCTTACAAGGGCTTTATTAAATGAGACATAGGTTGCTAATAAAATACAAATCTGACCCAGCTGGAGCTCTTTTTACCACAGTACAGGTTTTAACAGCCTATTCAGGTTAGAGTATATATTGACATACGGTTCTAGGAGCACTGTAAGGGTTAATACTCAACCATGCAGTGGTATGCATTGTATGCAGTTTATGTATGTCATTACCTTTAAGTGCTGAGCAGACCATTTGCTCATTCAGTGTCCAAATAACAAATTTAACCTACCCTTCATTAATTGCTAAAAGAACTCATGAAACTGTTCTGTGGTAATTTGTTTGAAAAGATTCATTCAAGTCATTAACAGTCTATGATTGTGATATTTTAAAGTCCCATCTGACTTAATTCTAAGAGTTAATAGGTACAGAATATTAGCACAATTATAAATTTTAACATTTTAAAAAAGCCTGATGCATTTTTTCATGATGTGAGTTAATCCTGCTTTCAATATACTGTGACTCACAAATTTAATTTAGTTCATTTTTCTTTGAAGATTGCTTTGAAACCATCGTCTTGTAAGGTCTTAACTTTCATCTCAAGAAGAAATTTTAAAATAACAAGAGCTTTTTGGAACTGTACCCTGAATCTTGAAGTAAAACAGTTATTTTCACAGAACTTTTGCAACTGCATAATCTCAAAATTCATTTCCTCGCCCTTGTTGATAGAATGGTAAATTGACTAAAAGACAAGTTCAATGTGTTTAGTACATGTACTGAGCTTGTTAGAAAGGTAAATGAGGAACACCATTCATATGCAGATTACTGTTGACACCTTTAAAGTATGATAATCGATTAAACCTACAAACTGCAGGCACAGTCAGGGAGGAGGCTTCACAGCACGAATACATGACACACAACTAATCAGTTAACCCTTAAGTGCTCAGCCTGATTGTTTTCTATTTCATTGTCAAAATTTCGCTTAAAATTATCTGTTAAATCCTATCCTGTGTTAATTTGTTTAAAAGAGCTCTTACAGTAGCTTTTTTAAACAAATTACCACAGGGCAGGTTTTTAACAGCACAAATTGGTCAGAGTTATCTAAATCTAATCAACCCTATTAAGCACTGTAAAGGTTAACAAATGTCAAAATGTTGTGAACTGTGCACTTTCCAAAGAAAAACTTGTTGTTTTGGGAAAGTGCACAATTTACAATAATTTTGACATTTGTAAACATAATTCATTGGTACAGTGTTAGTGGAACAAATTTAAAATCATCAAATTATTTTGTTGTCGTATAAAGTGCTCGGGCCTTTCCTAGCCTTTACTGACGAAATGATGTCAACATGTCACTATTTTTTTGTTTCGAATTTGTTTGGAATCAATAATGTTAATAGCACAAGGTGGTCCCAAATTTAGGTTCTACTAATCCCATTTCACTCTAAGGGGAGATGTTACATGCTAAGATGTCATATTAATAGTGAGTGAGTGAGTGAGTTAGGGTTTAACGCTGTTTTTAACAATGTTTTAGTTATATCGTTGTGGCAAGGTTTATGGCAGGAGGAAAGCCTGCATCACCATTGTGGTTAAGTGATGCAGTGAATCCTGTAAGCTTCGGCTGGTATCTTATATTTATAAGAAATACATTTACAAATATATTTTTTTTAAACTTGCAATAGTATTTATTAAGTAATTCTATGTAAAGATCAATTTACATAAAGTTTACACAATTTATTTCTCCTCAATGAGTTGTCAAATCAAAATTCAATATTCACTATTTTTGAGTAGTCAAAACTGATAAACCTGCCCTATATGAAAAAAACCCAAATGTTTTTGAGTTAAAGATCAAGGTTATTATGTAAATATTTTTCAACAAAATTTGGCAGGTAGATCAGTCAGGTGCTGAAGTGATGCCTTTTGCTTCTTTAAAATGTTTATGTTTTTATGTTTCTCGGTTTCCATGGAAACGGTCTAAAAAAAGGAGCAAATTTTGTTTCTGAAGCAATATATATTTCCTTGAAAGTTTGCAGATTATCAAAGAAGAGCTGAAGTAGTGCCCTTTGTCAGGAGCTCTTTTAAACAAATTACCCCAGGATAGGATTTTAACAGCCTATTTTGTTTAAAATTTTGACACTGAAATAAAAAATGAACAAATGTTGCACTGAAATGAACTATAAGTGTTGCAATTAGTTAAGAGTTACTTATAACTTAAGAAAACAGGATGGTGTAAAATACATGGCAGTGGAACAAGGTTTGGATTTGACACTACTTTGAGCTCTGTGGAAGAGCTAACATTATTACAAGTGGCTACATAAAGCGGTGAGATTCATCTGGTAGAAGAGAACCACTGCTGCAGATTTTCCCCATCTGCATTTGTAGAATTGTTCTCTACCACAGACCCTGAGACCCCACAGCACTAACATGTGACCACTTAGTCCCATGTGACACCCACTCTGCTTTCTCATCATAAATTGGAACAAAGATGTTCAATTATGAAGGTATTTGACACAACTGCTAATCTGAGACTGGTATTCCAGCAAACACCTCCTCCATGTAAGATTGGGTCACCTCGGGGAGGGTTGCACTGACCCACATACCCAACATACTGCAGAAATCATTTACAGCCGGAAGACAGAATGTATAAAGATAAGCATATAATTGGAATATCATACAGGAGTTTCCAACACTCAAGGTTAGGCAGACTGCTGGTGTGAAATGACTGGTGATGACGGCAGCACTAATTGGCTATGCTGAGATGATAATGTCTCTAGTATGGCTGCAGTCTCCAGTATCAAAGGTATTTACCCTAGGACATTCTGCTAATCTACTTCTTCACTTTACATAACAGAAATATCACTGTTTGGTAAATAAATTCTACAGAGTAGATATAATGTAATATAGGACACATTTCTTTGACTAATTCATTACTTCATTGATAAGCTCAATGACATGGCCAGGGACAGGCAGTATGATTCATAGTAAGTAAGTATACAAAATGAGATGTCATGCAGTCTTGGCAGAAGTGAAATTATTAAATGAGCTCTGTCTTACTTTGATGTATTTTACTGCCTAAGCTCTAAAATAATAAAAAGCATTAACAAAATGTAATATATTGCTAAAAAGATTTAAATATTAAACAAAAAGTTAAACAAAACTTAAGGTTGCACCTACAGATGCTGCGGTAATTAAAGATGCCAACAAGGAGTAACAAGGGGATTATTGAAACAAAACAGAATTGGGACACTCAGTTGCAATACTTGACAATCACAAACAAAACAGAATTGGGACATGCAGTTGCAATACTTGACAATCACAAACAAAACAGAATTGGGACATGCAGTTGCAATACTTGACAATCACAAATAAGACAGAATTGGGACATGCAGTTGCTATACTTGACATTCACAAACAAAACAGAATTGGGACATGCAGTTGCAATACTTGACAATTACAAACAAGACAGAATTGGGACATGCAGTTGCAATACTTGACAATCACAAACAAAACAGATTTGGGATATGCAGTTGCAATACTTGATAGTTGCAATACTTGACAACTCAATAACAAACACTAAACAGGACTCGGCAGTGTCTAGTGCAGGAACTCTTTTTAAACAAATTATCACACGATAGGTTTTCAACAGCACAATGTAGTTGCACTGTTAAATTTTAATCAAATCCCTTCGACACTCAAAGGGTTAAATAACTTTGCAACAAAGCTGCAAGATGTCTTATCAGGGTTTCTATTAAAGCACACCAGTGCCTTTTTACTTCACTAACTTGACCTTCCAAGAATAGATTCAAAATGTATGCATCCAGGTATCCACATTTTCATGAACCTCATTGTGGTAAGTGCAACATTTGTTCATTTCAGTGTGAAAATTTTAACCCTAGTAGGCTGTTAAATTCTATCCAGTGGTCATAAGTTTAAATGTTCTCCAACACGATACTGGATAGGTTTTTATCAGCACAAGGTGGTCACTAACCCCAATTCAATACTCTTAATTATTATTATTATATAGCCCTGAGACGTGTGTATATATAGCCCTGAGATATGTGTATATATAGCCCTAAGACGTGTGTCTATAAATCCCTGAGATATGTGTATATAAAGCCCTGAGATGTGTGTATATATAGCCCTGAGACATGTGTATATAAATCCCTGAGACATGTGTATATATAGCCCTGAGACGTGTGTATATAAATCCATGAGATATGTGTATATATAGCCCTGAGACGTTAGCAAGGTTCATAGAGAATCTAATTTAAATCCAGGTGGCTCAATGAATTATATGCTGTAGAAACTTAATGAGATTCATAAAAAAAATAGGATTTTATAATTGTAACTAATTTTTGACTCCAGGTACGGCTAATTAAAGTCTACGTATTTACTCTGCTGTTTGCTTGGGCGTAACTAAGCTAGGGGACCATAAACCAGCACGACTCATTAAGGCGAGGACAGTCAGAGTTTAAGAAGCTAATGCAGCAGAGAAGATTCTTATCACTCATAGGATAAAAAAAGTGGAGGTTGTAAATTATGCACATCGCCCTGTTAATGTTGGAAGTGATGTTGACACATGCCATGCATTCCACAGTCTTGACCCTTAGGGAGTCAAACTGATTTTAGTAGGACTTAAAACTGTTACTACCTTATGCTGTTAAAAACCTATCCTGTGATAATTTGTTTCAAAGAGCTCCTATAGGAGCTCTTTGAAACAAATCATCACAGGATAGATTTTCAACAGCCTATTTGGACATTAAAATGAACAAATATTGAGTATGACACTCAAGGGGTTAAAGTTGCTGGTGCTACTGTTTCATTTTGATTCTTTATTTACTGATTCTTTTTTTATTAACCCTTACCATGCAAAGTTGTTTTGGACCAGCTCTTCCGAGTGGCCGTTTCCCAGGAATTTTTTATATTTTTGCCTTTTCCAATAAGTATCTCACTTAACATTCCCACCAGTCTGGCCTAGGCATCTGACCAGTATATATACATGTGAGATGCACTGTAAGGGTTAAACAATGGAATATATTGAAACTTGGAATTATGTGGTATAAGTAAATCTAACAATCTACATATCCTGGACCATGAGGCAAATAATATCTAACAAAATTTTATGACCACTAAATATAGGATCTATTGTTTTAATTTAGTTATATAAAAGTCAAAATAAAAAGTAAATCACAAATTGCCTTACAATGCCATTTTGTTTTGTGTTTTTTTTTTATTATTTTTCTTGCTATTGAGATTTTGCATCATCATGAAACTAACACTGCACATTACCTCAGCCAAAGATACCCCATTGCAAGTGTGAAACTTTTATAACCTCTTTAGATCTCAGGCATCCTGGGTAACGCCAGGGCACATTTACGCTCGCTACCGACTATCGCTACAAGGCGCTGGGTTTCATCAAAGGATTTCTGCCGATTTGAATTATGTGTCGGTAAAAATAGCTGTCCAATGCAATGACACGTGTTCGCTGGATTCAAGGGACGGATTTGGTTCAAGGGACATAACTCTTGCTAACAACAATAGCTTTGTGCATGATGTGAATTTCAAATTTGAAAAAAACGTTTCTTATTGGTTGCACAGGGTTTGCTGTGCTAAGCGTTTGATTGGATAATAGCGATGATGACGCAACTTTCGAATCGGCAGAAACTTTTCGATTAAACCCAGGGCCTTGTAGCGATAGTCGTTTGCGAGCGTAATGTGCCCTGGCGTTACCAAGGATGGATTTCAGGTAGCTGGGGTTTAAACTTTAAACTTACCGAAACGATCATGGATACCAGTGAACGGGGAAGAGAAAAGTAGCTGAATAAGGTTATATTACCACTCTCTGCTTTTTTAATCAACTTTATCACTTAAATGTACCAAATTATTAATTATTAACATCTGCTATTCGAAAAAATTCAAGAGTACCAATTAATAAAGTTACACCATGTCACTGGACCAATGGGTTGGGTTTACAAATTCAAAAAGTCACTGTAAACTGTGCACTATCAAAAACAACTTTTTAGGGCAAGTGCACAGTTTACAATGATTTTTGTCATTTGTACACTAAAACCATTGACTCAATGACTTAATTTTTTATATCGTAAATTTACGATTTATATTGTTTTATAAATTGGGCCCTGACAAAAGATGTGGTTTGTGGAATGTTATTTTGCATATTTTGTGAGAATGTTAATCTGTAGATGCTTATCTTCATTCACAATCAGTCTTTCTTCCATTTGGGTCTTTGAACACTGATATGCAAGGGATAGGAGCCAAAATGAAAAGGAAACAAGCTTGACATTTGCGAACAGGATGTATGTTCTTAGATTTCACAATATTAGCTCTATTTTTTCTTACAGGAAGTGATTTTTATCCCTATTTAACACAACCTTGTCAAGGGTTATTTAATAGTTTTCATTGTTAGGAATATAGTAAATATGATACAAACATTGTGTCAGAATTAAGCATGCATAATGATGAGGGTAAAATTAATCTTGTTCATGTTTAAAAAGGGCACTCCTAATAATCTAATGTAGGTTAGGAATCTTGAAACATACACTTAATAAAGGCGTTAATTGGTCACTTAATGTTTTTTTTCTTTTGAAATGGAAATGGAAATAAAAAAAGGCCCAATGTCAAATTCATACCATGGCACTAAGTGGATGTGATTTTAATTAAAGTGCCCTTGTGATCCTGTCAGTTTCTGCCTGTTACAGCAATGTACAGGCTAAATTTTGAAGAAATAAACCGTAAAATGTTGAATTACGGATAGTGGATTGAACTTAAAACTATTACCACCCTTGTGTCGTCGATAACCTATCCGATGTTAATTTGTTTAAAAGAGCTCCAAAAGGAGCATTTTTAAACAAACTAACACAGGTTAGTTTTTCAAAAGTCAATTTAGATTGAAATTTATGTAGAAATAGATAAATATTGTGCTTAGCACAATGATGATTGAATATTTAACATTTATTCAAAATCATTTGGAAATTATTAAGGAAAAGTATTATGCCATTTGACTTAAACAAAATGGGAAGAATATAAAAATATGTTTGTTTAATATGTGACAAAACAGAGTAGTAAATATTTTTGGGTAAACCAGGGACCTTAAAAATTTACAACTTTCACAACTAGACACTGAAGTCAGTTGATTTAATTTGTATTACCTTGATTAATATTTGTATTTGTAAAAACTATGTGACAATGATTTAATAGTTCCTAAAAAACATTGGTTTAAAAAGGTGCAATTGAAGGTGCTATATCCTTCAATTATAGATATATACAGGGATTTACCGGACACAAAATCCTGCATCCCAAATTTCCAAATCAATCTCTGCACTACGACAGTCATAAGACTGTGATAAGACACAACTCCACAGAACAAAAATTACCCCCGATCAACTTAGCCTTAGATCACTTTGAGGAAAGAGGCCCTGAAAATACTTCAAGGAAGCTGTGTCAGAGTGGGACCCCCAAGTTATAGCCTGGGACCCCTATCATTCTTAGTTGCGAGTCCCAGGGACTCTTCATTTATACGTCAAGGTAAATCCCTGTATATATACTGTATTAACTTAATCATGTAGAACAAGTACATGTTTCAAAACCATATGAAAATACTGCTAGGTTTACTTGTTGGTATGTGTGCGAAAGGACTGTCACTTGGTTGTGGTTTACAAGGACACTAGGCTAATGTGGTGAGTGAGTTGGGTTTTAACGCAGTTTTCAAATTTTCTTTGGTTATCTTGTGACGACAAGGTTTATTGCAAGAGGAAAGCCTGCATCACCAGTGTGGTTATACGATGCAGTGAACCTTCAAGTTTCAGCTGGTGCCTGCTAACCAAGAGTGTTACTGTACGTTTCACTCTGTCCTTACTGCATGTTGATCAGTTTCCAACAGAGAATAACACTGTTCCCCCTGGATGGGATTCGAACCATGCACCTGCTGGTTCATAGTGCAGCACATTAACCACTGCACTATCCGGCCTCACTGGGCTAACAGGTTTTGTAAACTGTGCACTTTCCTAAGAATATCTTGTTTTCCTACAATTGACATTAAAACATTCTGCAGCTTATCTGGGTTCAGCAAGTGACATGGCGACTTACAATTTGGAGAAAAATTTTGTCAGGAAAAATGATACTTGTTTTTCTTTGGAAAGTGCACAATTTACAATGATTTTGACTTTTGTAAACTGAACCCATTGGCCCAGCTGTGTAATAAATCAACATGCAAATGAATCTACAGACAGCTTTGTGACAATTATAAATATATGATATGGGCGTATGCATACAAAGAAAATGTTAGTAATGAGAGCTATGAAAGGTATTATGCAGTGGCATTATACACTTGTGCGTTTCATTACATGTATTCAAGGAATTTTGTATTATTTTTCCTGACCAAATTGTTCTCCAAATTGTAAAGTAGCCATGTCACTTGTTGAACCCCGAGAAGCTGCACAATGTTTTAATGTCAACTGTAGGAAATGAGTGACAGCGCAACTCTGCATGTCTAGAAAACATCTCGCCACCTGCATGGATATTAAAGAACTGTTTATTTTTCAACGCTCCTCAATTTGTGTTTGTCATGACCACATTCTACTGAAATAACACATATTTCATGATTGTACAACTTAAATGACAACATATATCATGTTAACCTTTCATACAGCATTCCTTACGACTAACCAACATAAAGGTTTTCTCACACTGTGCCGAGATTGTGATGAAATAAGTTGACCTTATGGTCATTAGGGCTCTAATTTCAGAGCAAGGTTTCATATTTTTTATCTCGTCTATTCACATTTATGTCATGATTGTGAATAAGTAATACATACCTTGTGTATAAATGATGATACTAGTGTGTAGTTTTTGTTGATTCAGGGAATGTGTCATAGAATATCAGCATATTTACACAAGCAACTTTTTAAAACATCTGAGCATGGATAAATAACATTGATGTAATATTTTGATTCTTTCATTGACATATGAAATTTAAGACACTCTTTTGTTATGGTTTTAGAGACATAACTAAACATGCACTTAATAGATAGTTAGGCACAACAGGCGGCATAGTACTGAAATACTCCCCAAGAAGTTGAGATTAAATATGAGCACTCATGGATTCAGTTCATTCCATTTTCTGTTACCTCCTAAACTGCAGGGATCAGTGGGACTTAAAACTATGACCACCATGCACTGTTAAAAACCTATCAGTTCCTTAACCCTTATAGCGCTGAATAACCCTTATAGCACTGAATAGGGTTAAGTAGGTTTTTAAACTGATTTTTAAACACATTACCACAGGATAGGTTTTTAAAAGCTTATTTTTAGCAGAATTTTGACAATGCTATAGCAAAAATTGGGGCTCAGCACTTTTAAGGGTTACGGTAAATTAGACTCAAAAAGTCTCCTCCAATGGATATTTGCCAATCTGGTCACATGTAATACATTTATACACTGATAATGTTTTGAAAACAATACACTTTATTTTAATCCTACTCAACAAAGTGCTTTTAAGATAACGAACTTGTTACAGTACTTTATCAGGATAAAATAGGACTGTCATTAAAAACAAAAGGCTCAGCTTTCCTTCGCCTTTTAATTGTTCATCATAGGATCCTTTATATCTTGATAAAGCACTATCACTCATCCCCTGTCTATTAAATATCCTGATCTCTTTTAAACAAATTACCACAGGATAGGTTATCAACAGCCTATCTAATCTTAGTTGACTCTGAAATGTTGCACTCATGAATTATCACAGAACAGCATTAGTTAATCCTACAAAAATCAGTTTGGCACTCAAAGGGTTGATTGCAATAACTTTACTATTCGTCATCTGGTTGCAAGAAATAACTCTGTGATACATGTACTATCAGGGAAGACTTAATTTTTTTTATAGATATCAGCCTTTTTACTCTTTCACCTCTGAGTCATGCTGAATCTGGTTCTACACTGCTCTTTCTGGTGGATTGTACTGAGAATATTAGCTTCAACAATCTGTGGGACAGAAATGTTATATATCCAGAAATTTCTTTTTTGATGTTGTGTTATTAAAAGATTGTTACCTTGTTAGATTCAGCTGAACACATGTTGGATTTTTTTAGAAAATGATATAACTATTTTGACAGGCTAAGGTTTAGGTTTAAGAAATAAAACATGTTTTTAAGAGAAGGGTTTGTACTGGTAATAAAAATATGATTCAGGCTTCGTTCAACAAAGTTATCATAAGGCTAAGACATCTTAACTTTCATCTTAGCATTCTCGTAAAAAGATCGCTGAAAAGAAAGTTAAAATTTTTAGCCTTACGAAAGCTTTGTGGAAGAAGACCCATCTTTTTTGCAAGCTACCTTTGGTGTTTGGCTTGATGAAAGAGTTAAACGATCAAGAAGAAATATTGACCAAAACCAATCTTAGCTTGACAATGTGTATAAGCATTTTCTGGAGATGATCTGAGTCATTGAATGAGGAATGTTTTTTAAACTATTTCATTATTAGGAAAATATTTAGGTAATGAACAGTCAGGAGTTTATTGCTGGTATCATTTTAATATCTATGTCTAAAACATTAAAACTATTTATTAAGAAAAATCACTGGAAAAGTTACAGATAATAATTATTGAAAGGCCAAGTATGTATGACAAATTTATCTGTATTAGTTCTTCAGTACCAGCAAAAGGTTGAAGGTTTACCACACTAAGGGTTGCAATATTTACTTAATTTGCCAGCTGCAAGTCACTGGATACTTTTGAAAATGGTGTACCGGTACTGTCCTTATTCACTCACTCACTCACTATAAATAGTATATATTTAATAAAGAACATTTGTTTTTTTTATTTAAACATGTTATGGTTTTTTTTTAGAAAGCTGCTTCTCAATTGTCTATGTTAACCTGTACTATTGTAATGCTACTGTCATAAAATCTTGTTTCTGGAAAAATAATACTCATAAGTAAAACAGTACTTTTTCAGATATTTTTGTTGAATTTAATTGAATACAGGTTTTATTTGTGCAATTTTGTGAACTGTTTGACTTACTGTTAAAGCTCAAATATGTTATTAAGTATGTATGGAGACATCTTCCTTAACACATTCATACATTCTCACCTTGGATCTGTTCCAGTCATTTTAGAAGCTTACTATCCTCCTACATTTCGCCACTTATTTACCAACAGCTGCAGTACCTCAAATAAATATTAGACTTACAGTTTACATTCTCCTGATTTAATTCATAAATGTTTGTTTCTTTGCAGAAGCTGGTACACGTTCTGTCAGGCCAATCCAACACCTGTCTGACCTGTGAACGCAACCCCAACTCATGTCGGAAGATCGCAGGTATCTTCATGGTGACGGTGTTGTCGGAGGGGACATACAACCCAGTGGTGGAGATCCCAGCTGGAGCCTGTCAGATCAACATCACAGAGCTAGCACCTTCACAGAACTATCTTGGTGAGTTGCGATCCCAGAACTATCTAGGTGAGTTGAGATCCCAGAACTATCTGGGTGAGTTGAGATCCCAGAACTATCTAGGTGAGTCGAGATCCCAGAACTATCTAGGTGAGTTGAGATCCCAGAACTATCTAGGTGAGTTGAGATCCCAGAACTATCTGGGTGAGTTGAGATCCCAGAACTATCTGAGTGAGTTGAGATCCCAGAACTATCTAGGTGAGTTAAGATCCCAGAACTATCTTGATGAGTCAGTAACACAGAACCGTATTCTGCAAATTGTTTTTCAGATTTTTTTTGAGAGAAAGCCATGTCATTGAATGTGCCAAATGTTAAAAGTGAAGAATAGAATTGTTTAATAAAATAATTTGAGTTTATTTCTTTATAAACCTGTTTTCTAGCGCTAGAAAATAATATATTTCCTTGCACAACATGTGAGGTTTGATATATTATGCTGCAACGAGTATGACTAGTTGTACAAAATTGTATGGAAATAGTATTTTTTGCATATGTCAAATGCGTATTTTGTTTGCAAATTCAGTAAATTTCTTTTGAAACAATGTGTTTACTTGTTTTTTAGGACACTATAATACAAAAGCAATGTAATAAACAATGTTTAAATAATAACCATGTTTCATAATATAGAGTGGAGGATACTAGCGTCAACAAAACTATTTATTATAAATGATTCACAAATGGCCCTTTGGTCACTAACTTTAAATGGCTGTAAATTTTTTAGCCCAAGGTAGATTTTGGTAGGGTATTATTTTTAAACACTACTCACCTATATCTTTCATTTTAGCACAAAATTTGGTTATTGTTAGTCAAAATGTCCGGGTTTATTTTATTTTAAGGACTTTTCTACTGGCCTAAGTGACATGGTTAGTGAGGTCACAGTGTTACGAGGGTTTTGTAAAATACGTAGCACCTTGAGGTTTACAAACAACTCATGTCAATATATTTCTCTTACAAGAGTCAAATAGTTTTCTATCAAGGGTGAATGGCCTTTACAGAATAAATAACAATGAAAATATTTTTCACAACCTGATCCGAGAGATAAATACATGAACAAAGCCGAATTGATACAACCGATGTCGAGATTCTTTAATGGATGTCGAGTTCTTACTTCTGAGATCTGGTGCAAGCGTGGTGCCCGTCTTTGGAGTCGCCGCAGGAGTTGGTGTGGAAATGAATCCCGGGAAGAAGGTGAAGTCTGTGTAGGGGGTCGGGGTGAACCCTGGTCTGGGGGTGGAGTATCCCGGGGGCACCGTGGGGAATTTGTACCCAGATGGAGTTGGTCCGTAGAAGTTAGGAGGTTTTGGAGTAGGCATGTTTGTAGCCTTGCCACCGACGATGGTGCCTGGGGGTAAAGTTGGGATGACCGCGAAACCGGTGGTGTTTTTTAAGGAGGGGTCAAAGTCGCATTTGGGCAGCTTGCAGCAGAATGGGTCCTCAGGGTCGGCCACCAGACTGCACTGGGGAGGGAGGTTGTTGTATGCTGCACATCTGGGACAGACAAAACAAGTACATGCTTTGAGTATCTTTATGTAACTTTTGTTATTAGTGTTGTTGCTCCTCCTCCCCCTCCTACTACTACTACTACTACTACTACTACTACTGCTACTACTACTACTACTACTACTACTACTACTACTACTACTACAACTACTACTACTACTACTACTACTACTACTACT
>JAULCD010555825.1:0-14474 GCA_032361085.1 Calliostoma canaliculatum | reverse complement strand
TCTGCAAATGTTGTGCTCAGCAATTAAAGGCTTAATAAGATAAAATAGGTTTTCAGCTGCAGTAGATGATACAATGTCATTTTTTGTCATTATGACAATAAAAAAGATAGGGTCGGTACCCATAATAGAGGCACGGTTGGGTAATCGGAACCACAACATATTTTTTGGGGGGGTCTAATAATAACCATGAAAAAACGTTAATCAAATCAAAGTTGTACCTGAAAGCGGTTCCTCGTCATGATTTCCCCGAATGATGGTGTTCTGGTCAGCCAATTCCTAACCCCCTCATGCCAATAGGAAGCAATGGTCGGCTTTCGGACGAGACCCATGCCCAGCAACAGTCCCAGAAAAGCTCTCATCTCGCTGCCTGATACTGGACCCCATTTCTTCAACCTTTCTGTAGGGTTGTGGTCCTGCAGGTACTGCTCTGCATACCTGTTTGTCTCCCTGGCCAGCAGGTCGAACAAATCAACACCTCCATTGCCCTCCAAGACCTGTCTGTTGAAATATTCTATGGGGAGGGCATTGATATCTGTAAGTAAAAATTCAAAAGCACATTGAATGTCTGAATGATTGTTAATACCAGCAAAAAATTCAAAACCTACAATCACAAAGTAGAATAACTTGAATGTATAAAATATTATTAAACTTCTTCAGATGTCATTTTCTCTTCTATATATATATATATATATTATATATTATTATTATCTGGTATATCCTTGTCAATTTTGTGTCTGCTTCCTGTTAGTCCAGTTAATATTATAAGTGTTAACTATCACAACTGCTTAATCTAATTCAATTTAGGTTTCACTATATAACATAGCCACATTGGTGATACAGGCTTTCCTCCTGTCGTAAAGTTGTCTTTTTACTTTTGAAATTAGAACATTTACACTCTACAGTGAATAATTTCTTTTTCGTTTCAAATTTTCATTACCTGGAGGGTTGACAGGACCACAATCCTGATTGAACTCCCTTGAATGAGGGAGTTCAAAGTTGTTGGGATCCAGTATCGGCAGCCACGGCCCCCGCACAAAATTTGTTGGAGTCGGTGGTTCTGAAATTTTAATACTTTCATTGAAATATATTCTATGTGAACACATAAGTGAGTAAGTAAATAAGTAAGGAATAAAATAAGGGGACGAAGCGCTCCGAAACTTACTAAGTAACTAGTAAGAGAAAAATTGTAAAATAAGTTTAGTGGTTAAGTGGGATGAGAGTAGGGGCCTCCTTCCCAAGAAAATTTTAGGAAATTTAACCTCAATTCAAGAACTTTAAGCCTATTTCAATTCATATAAGTGAAAAACATTTATTTTAAACATTTTTGGCTTGTTTTGGCACATGGTAAAAAAACACAAAAAAGAGAAGTATTTAGCAATTTGTTTTAAAAAATTGAGCATAGCTTCCGCAGGCCGGGCTACATGCCCGGTCTAGGGGACAACCGTCCATTCTCAATAACCCACCTTGTGGCATACTTTGGTAAAAAAATTCTTTTCTATTCCTGATGTATTATTTAGAATAAATTAAAACAATTTCTTAAGAATCACTGTTTTATTATTGTCAGCTTTAATATAAACTCACACTTTTTACGTATGAGAAGAAATAGTTCATTCTATACATTAAATAAAAATACAATTTTGTTTCATTTTGGTATATGCTAAAAAAAAAAAGAGAAGTATTTAGCAATTTGTTTTGAAAAATTGAGCATAGCTTCCGCAGGCCGGGCTACCTGCCCGGTCTAGGGGACAACCGTCCATTCTCAATAACCCATCTTTTGGCATACTTAGGAAAAAAAATCCTTCTCTATTCCTGATGCAATATTTAGAATAAATTTAAACAATTTCTTAAGAATCACTGTTTTATTATTGTCAGCTTTAAATTAAACTCACACTTTTTATGTATGAGAAGAAATAGTTTATTCTATACATATAATAAACTGATATAAATATCTAACAAAGCCAGCTTATTGCTTTTGACGAGGCCAACCAAATATAAATTGTTGTGGTTCCGATTACCTGTCGTTCACATTTGAGGAGGGTACATCGGGTATTAACTTTTCAATTGAACTATATTTTTCACCGATGATCTGATTTTAACAAGACAGTTTTCAGCTGCAGTAGATGATATAAAGCCAATTTTGGTCAATTTGAAAATACAAGAAGAAAAATAAAGTGGGGGGTAGGCAACTATTTTGAAGGCAATGAACCACGACATTTTTTATTTGGCCTGAATATCATAGCAATAATATTGGTAGTTTATATATGTGAAAGCATTCTTAGAATGTAAATTTGCATACATACCATCAGGTTCGACGTCTGACACCGGGCCCAAGTCGGACAATGGAATATCCGACTCGGACTCGGTGTCGGAATCGCTTGACGAAAAGTCAAGGTCTGGAACTTCGTCCATTTTTTGTTGAATTTATCTTGTCGTCTGTTGCCAATCGCTAATTTTAGACTCATTAATATTCATGAGCGCGTGATGAGATATTTTTATATTAACAAATCAATGTATTTGCTAAAATTTGCATTTTAAAGTTAATTGTTTTTAATTTAAAGGATAGAAATGAAAATGCAAAGACTACCACTAACTTACGTGCATAATTGCTCTTCCAACCACCTGCTGAAGGCCAATGAAATGTCTTCGGTAACGCAAAGGTGAAGGTCACAGTGTCACGCTATTCGGCGCGAGAAAAATTAATACAGCGTGCCCAAACGAACGTTTTCCTACCGCCGTGAAGTCATCAAATGGAACAAGGGCGATGCGATTAAAAAACAAATAAATTGTCATAAAATTATACTGCACACTCGATATGAGTGTGAATTATGCAAAATGGTTAAGAAAATACATACCAACTAAATATCAACACATGTGTATTAAATTAGCTACATATTTATGAGGAGAAATAAATAAGTAAATAACATAATTTGATTTGCTTTCTCATATATTGTAAGTTATTGTTTGTACCTTTGAATTTAATTAAATTAAAAAAGTAAATTTCAAGTATTTCTGGAGTACTTATTGTAAGCCTGAATTCTGTAGTGATTTTTACTTTACATTTAATTTAATTACGCACAAATTATAACCAGAACAAAACTAAGTTAGAAACAATAAAACAAGAAGATTAACATTTACTATGTATGTTTGGTTTGAGAATTCATTTCAAATTATGCACCCAAAAAACTATAAAAATTATGAAGCCCGTGCACGATGAACGTAAACAAAATGTAAATAATAACTTTGTAGGGCCATCCCCCACTCTAAAAATTTTACCAGGTACACTGTTGATGTTTTGAAAATGTTTGTTCGTCTCAGGCTGGTCACTGCCAAAATTACAGTCGGAAGAAAAGTGCTACTTTGCAACCTTGACATTGCGATGTCGGCCATTTTGGCAAATTTGTTCAGCGCGACAAACATGGACATGTCGCTTGTTCATGAATTTCGGTCCGCTGCAGTGCCTGACAAACTGGTTGAAGGGGTATTTCCAGAGAAAAGAATACGATACTTTGTCAAATATAAAAATTGAGGGCCTTTGATGAATTGAAGCGGAAAAAACGGTAAGTTTCAATGACATGTTGACATTGTCGGCGATCACTAAGTGTGCTAGAAACTTGCTTGTCAAATGAAACATGATAATTACAAGTTACGTATGCCAACAACACTAAATAACAACATATAAAAATTACACTGAAAGAAAGAGAATCGATCCCTCTCAAAGTTTCAGTCAAACTTAAAACTAACCACGAACCAAAACGTGTATAAGATAGTTTTTTGAAAACAGTACAATGTTGCCACTACGCTGAAAAATTGACTATGGCCGACAATTTGATTACACCCCGGGTAGCGTTCATTGTAATTTACGATTTTGAGATAAATAGTCGTCACAAAATGAAAATATTGGTATCAAAGTAAAGCTAAGTTGATGCTGATGCTAATTATTTTGTTTTAATTTACTAAATTTCAACTTGTAAGGTCATTCTGACCTCTTCTTTTGTGGGTTTTGAAAATGTACATAAATGTACACCCTGGCCTGTGGATAGCGTTTTGTGTATGTACACTTTTGTGCACCGTGGCATCAAGGGGGTTAACACACATTAGTAACAGTCACTTTTCATAAACGCTTACCGGTTACAGACTGTTACTGGTTATAAACACATGGGAGTTACAAATTGTCACTAGTCATAAACAAAAACATAACATGTACACATTGTTACTGGACTAAACACATATTGGCTACTGTCTATTACTGGTCATAAACACATAACTGTTACAGACTGTTACTGGTCATAAACACGTAGTGATATCAGACAGTTACTGGCACATAAGCACATCACCGTAACATGTTTATTGCATACCCATGCAATCTTAGGATAGCGATGCGGAGTGCATTACAGATAGCTTTCGTATTGAACTTGTCATTCATTATTGCACTCATGACATATCTACTTTTCTTGTTAACATGTGTGCGTCAAAGTGTTTTGCCTGATCAGTATAGTACTAAATTAACGCATTGATGCGAATATCTCTACCATTATAACCGTAACGATGTTAAAAGGCCAGAGTAAAAAGTAAAATATAAACACTGATGAACTAATCGACACGATTAGTGAGGCGCAAACTAAAAATAAATCAAAATATATGCAGTGCAAGACCCGTCGTGCATCGCATAAACACTGTGTTAGTCTGGCTGTTGGAATATGTTCTACGTGTATATATCTAGATGTGTACCTTTCTAAAAACTGGCAAAACATTACATGCATCTACATGGTCTCGATATATGCTATGCGTGACCATCCATGAAACATACACATTAGTCAATAAGGATTTGAAGGACAAACACTAATAGCCGGAGGTTTAATTTCGACCTTGACTTTACAGTTTGTAAACAGTATAAACGCATGATACAAGTTTTAACAGTAATGTTTTTGTTTTTGTAAATTTTAATTTTTAAACCCTCCTATGAATAGAGGGAAAACCATATGAGTGAATACAACATATACTATATAAGAAATAGCTATGACTTAACGTGGAGGAATGTGTGGTCGAAACTGTACAGATAAGTGAATCGGTCTGATGAGTAGAGTGATTGCTAGGTCGCCGTGACATACTAAATTTGCAAATAAATTTGACTATATTATTAAAATAGGGTATGTGATAAATATAGCTCGTCATACCAGTGTATTTGAACGTTTTGTACTGAACTCAAAGATGACATGGAAGCCTAGAAACAACTCGTTCTACGAACTCGTTATGTCTAGGTTTTCATGACAGCTTCTAGTTCGATACAAAACGTTCAAATGCAGTGGTATGACGTTCTGTATATGTATTAGCCATAAACCCATGAAGGTTACAACGGTTACTAGACATAAACACATTACGGTTACATATTAACGTTGGGCAAAATAACACAACGGTTAAAAATGTTACTGGTCATAAATACATAACGGTTACCGTCTGATCATTTATTTGGGGGACATTTAGAAGTAATGGTACATAGTTCAGGATATCTTGGATGTCAACGTCTGGTGTATCCGTAAGTTCACGACGTTTCGGGGCATATGCTTGCTCCCTCATCATTCGACGATCTCCTGATCTAGGTTACAGTATGTTACGGGTCCTAAACACGCAAAGTTACAGCTGGTTACTGGTCAGAAAAAATGTAACGCTAACGGACTATCACTGGTCATAACACAACTTTTGTAGCACCTTCTTCCTGGTTTGAACCCAGCAGTGTAGCTGCTTGTTTCTGGTTATAATGCATCATCTTACTGCTTTTGTTTGCTCTCTATTTTATAACTGTAGTGGTTAAAAACCCATAACTGTAGCAGTTTGTTTTTGTAAAAACTAACATGGCGTTTGTATAATGACAATTTTATATTGTCTATAATATTGTCTAATTTGTATTGTCTTGAATACATCGTACACATAGTAGCATGGGACATGTATACTATCCACGTTTGGAACAAACTTTCTAACAGAGTAAGTTACTCATTGGTCATGTAGCTTGTGACAGAGATATTTATATTTCCGGATCGCAAGGCAATGATCAAGTTCAGACAAGTAGTCGTTAAATAATATAAAAGAAACACTTGCTTTAAAATGAAGCGGTTCATATTTAAGGGAATAGGATATTCCTAAGATCAATTTATTCAGAAATATACAGTTTGCTGATGTATAAGAAAAACTGTTGTAAACAGCAGGTTATTAACATTTTGCACGAACCTGAGCAGCTAATCTGTATGTAAAATGTGTTTCAGAGTATCTCATCGTCAGCCACACGAGAGGATGGCACTTCAACTACCTGTCCACACCTCGTCTAAACAGCAGAGAGCTGAAGCTAGAAAGGAGAGAACATCTAATCTACCATATTATAGCCTTCGATGGTGGCAAATTGTGCTGGATTAACACGGATAAAGTTTTTACAATTGCAACAGTCTCCTCCAAGAGCATCACACCAGAACATCGCTTCCATTGTAGAGGTTGGACTATATTAAATGCACACAACTGTAGCAGGGCAGTGATTAAACACAATATATGTGCATACTACTTGATAGATAGAAAGAATACTCACATGTTACTGTAACATGACAGGACAGTAGTTGGGGAATGTAGAGCTTTTGCACACTATTGTAGCAAGGTAACGACATAACTCAATAAATGTAGTAGGACAGTGATTGATGAATATAGGTACACTAACACACTGCGGTAGCAGAACAGTAATTGATGAAGATATGTATACTCACACACTAATGTAGTAGGACATTGGTTGATGAATATAGTTACACTCACACACTACTGTAGCAGGACAGTGATTGGTAAATAGAGAAAGGGAGGTAATACATGCTAAAATCATTGAATTTTGTTTCAAAATCGGGTGGTGCTTGATTTAGTTCCATGTGTATAATGTTAATGTGAACTGGTGCAGTTTAAAACAACAGGTAAATGTGTTTTACCTTTTCTTATAATTGCACTTCAAAATACACAAGAACAACAGATGAGCTTGTTGTATACATGTGTGTGTGTGCATGTGTGTGATCGTGTGTGTGCTTGTGTGCGTGTGTGTGTGTGAGTGTGTGTGTGCTTGTGTGTGTGCTTGTGTGTATGTGTGTGTGTGTGTGTGTGTGTGTGTGTTTGGCCAGGGAAATTGCTCCCTACAAAGTCAACATCGCAGCCACCCGTGATACATGCTTCACCGACGAATACCAGCTGATAGAGATTAGTGATGGCTTCACACTGTTTTGGAGTTGATGTAGCAGTGAAGAACGGTGTGAACCGTGTAAGGGATTTGCCATTAAAACATCATGTTCAGAAGCTTGCAGATATTCCTAAGGGTCTTATGATGACCACCTAGTGAAAATAGAGCTGTCCCTTGGATACAAGACCTATGCCACCTTGAGAATTGCCTACGGCCCAACCATGAACAATTCTGGTAAGATCAAGGACGGGTTTAATGAAGATCTCAATTCACTCAATTGGAGTAGCCAAATGTAACATTAACGGTCTCCTCCTGCTCAGAATGTGCGCCTCAACACCATGTTCCGCCTGCTAACTCGCAACAAGACAACATAGATGTACCCTCGGTCTCGGAACTGATTGACTACGTTAGAGCCAAGGACAGTCAGGACGTGCATAATACCGAATCCTGTTGTGATGACTTCTGAATGGACCACCGCCTGATCAGCTCAAAGTTGAAATGTTTCACCCAGCAAAATAAAAAGGCCCCTGGGCAGAACGTCACCAAAAAACTCAACATAACTAAACTGAAATGTGCCCACACTGTTCCATGCAATAGTCGCCAGTTCCATGACGGTGAAACCTCCAAAGCACTCCCAGTGACCAATGTTTGTTTTCTGGCACCAACATGATGTTTTCAGCAATACTATCCGATGCCTTCAGTAACTGCCAGCCTTTTTTTTATTCGCAGATGACTGCGCCCTCAACATTGGTAATGAGCCAGAAATGCAAGAGATAGACAGTATTTTGTACAGCCTGCATTAACCTCGGTCTCACCATTAGCACAGAAAAGATTGACCCAAATAAGCAGAACAATGAGCAGCAGGTTACAGTGAATGGACAGACACTACAGGCAGTAGATACATTTACCTACTGGGGCAGCACACTCTCTCGCTATGCTAAGTTTGATGCTGAGACCAGCAACATAATATCCAAGGCAAGCAGCACTTTCCAGAAAATGCGAGAGAAAGTATGGGAGAGGAGAGGAATCAGCCTCCAAACCAAGCTCAAAGTTTATCGTGCTGTGATCCTCCCCTCCCTACTCTACCGCTGTTTAACCTGGACCGTGTACAGACTGCAAGAAACACAAATCAATCACTTTTTTTAAAATGCCTCCGTAATGCCTCCTTCACGTCCGCTGGCCATCACTAGCATGCCCAAGGCTCAGCTAATATGGGCAGGCCACCTCACATGACAACTGCATTCTAAAGCAGCTCATCTACGGGGACAGCTGAAACGTTTCAAATACATTCTGTAGGTCTCCCTTATATACGCTTTGTAATTGAGGAAAAAAACGGTGTATCATTATTTATATTGTACACCCCAAAATAACACGTATATTATTATTTACAACTTACGTAAAAAACAGCTGTATAAATGTTTATATTATACTTTAAAAAAACTAAAATACTCACACACATATAAATTAAGGTTTTACTATATTCCTAAAGGTGCTGCGTTCCCTCAATCGTTGGTCGTAGACATGAGAAGACGAACTGCGTTCATTACAGACAAGAAGATGGAGTTACACAGAGCAAGCTTCGACAACAAACAACTAAACACGTGGCAGAAAATAGGAAAAGCTAGGTTTGTGCAGATTGACACACAACGAAGGTGAGTATGTTGTTTTGTTAATACTATGTTACTATAAAAACTACCCCTCGCTCCAGGTTATGAACTTCAAAGCGAACTGTAGCCTTCCGTATATGAAGCTTGTATTGGTTGAAAGTTCTTGTTGTACTAACATATTGCTATGCTACACCTTTACAATGTGTACAATTTACATACTATGTATACTAGAGCAAATGTGATGTGTGTGGCCTTGATGTACACTAACGTTCTGCTATCATACATCTGTACAGTGTGTACAAGCTACATAACATATGTACTCGATCCAGTGTGATATGGATGTTCTTGGTATGCTTACGTGATGCTATCTTACACCTGTACATTATCTACAAGTTCCAATCTATGTATGCTAGAGCAAGTGTGATATGTATGTCCTTGATGTCCTATGTCTGTACTGACATTATTCGATCATGCATGTGTACAGTGTGTACATGTTACATAGCATATTTGCTAGATCCAGTATAATATAGTTTCACATGAACTTGTGTTGTTGAGTACACATGTCAAACATTTTACACAAAAACGTCAAACATTTTACATAAAAACGTCAAACAGTTTACATAAAAAGCACATTGTGGACAGTTTGACTGATGGCTTCCTTGCATTCTACTCAGTTATTCTCTGATAATATACTCGTCAATACTTTCTAAACAGTGTCACCCATGGCACAAACTAACTTCACTCTTTCTGACCAGAGCCACTCATGTCAAGACAAACATCATCACTTTTTTATGCGAGTCATATCGAGTCACCGTGATGTTGTAAGACAAGTTAACCTCCAATGAAACACCCTTTGTAACAAATACCTTTCCCGGAGAAGCGGGGCAGCAATACAACTGAATTCGAACATGACACAAACGGACTCAATTTTAGCCAACAACAGTGATTGCAGAAAGCCTCCCTGGCCTTTGACATATATTTTTTTATAAAACCGTATATCGGTTAGATCTGCAGGTATGGTCACCAACAGACCCGCCAGATGTCCAATTTTGATAATAAAATAATAAAATAAACATTATAAAGCACGTCTTGAGTGAAGCAGTGTCTACACTTGTCGGTCATGCAATGGGGACAAATTTTGATGAGTCTCCTTCTCATCTCAGTCACAGCGATGGATGAAATCAAGCTATCGACGTGGAGGTTAACTTCACGTCATGTTTTGTCATGAAAGAAGATTGGTTCGGGGGCGGCAGCGTTATGGTATGAGTTGATATTATAACAAGACAACAACCTCGTTTCATAGTGGTTGAGGAAAGTATTACTGGATTGCGCTACCGATGAAATCATCAAACCTGTTATTCTACCGTTTTTGCGTCTTTGTGACCGAGGCATTACCTTACAACATAGCAACTATCAGCCTCATATTGCTAGATGTGTTTAGGATGCTCTTTAACAAAACAATGTTAATCTACTCTTGCCGGCTTGCTTGCCTGATCGCTTGGGGAAATAAAAACAACATTATGTATATCCTAATTCTCGGATGTTACCATCATGTATTTGCACACTAATGATATGAAATCCACCAGGGTATATAGGTGACAAATGATGACATTAAAATCAAAGAAATGTTCACAAACATGTTTCAAATTAACCATTGTAAATGGTTAGTTCAATGCCGAACAAAAATCAAACTCAAACAATAATTGATGAACTTGGTTTTTGTTGTATTTGTTTTTGTTTTTGTTTTTTAACAGAGTTATTTTAGGGTCAGGTATAATACATTTATTCTATATAAATCAATTAAAATTATGAATTGTCATTATGTTTCACATTATACTAAAAATAACACTCGCTAATGTCAGCACAAGCATAAACAACTACCTCAAATCATAGAGGCTATTTCGTGCTGTTTGTCAAATATGGTGTATATTTCATTGAGTGAAAATATGTTTTTTAGAGTTCACAAGATTAAATATACATCGTTTTTGACAAACAGCAAGAAATAGCCTATTTATTATATACGTTTTATTTAGTTTAGTACTTTTAAAATTATCTTTGTTTTGTCATTATCTAAGCGTAGTCACAATGTAATGCCTTTCACCTATTGTGCACACCGCACACGAACTTAGTTCCAAATTATGCAGGTTATATACAGAAGACATATTGACATATTTTAATTTTAAACATACTGCACATGTTTATATTAACATAATTAATTTATGGGCGAAAAGTTTGTGGCCAAACGTTGCATTTATTCAACCGATATTAGCCTTGTGCATGCATAAGTTTTGAATTTGTTCTGAACGTTTGTGAGTCTCTACGAAAAACTTATTGATGATCGACTTCAATAGAAAGGGCTTTTCACAAATTTTAAGTCAGTTAAAAGTAAATAATAACATGCCAAAATCACATGAAACAATCTGACATATCGTTTTGACAAAGAGACCTTAAATATACACAAAATAACTTGAGAAACATTCCGTTACTTCGCGAACGGAAATTGCGAAGGGAGCTAATTCTACCAAAATAAACATACAACGGAGTAAAGCTCCATACATTGCATGCAGTGGCAAGTACTGTTGTGAGCATTTGCCTGTGAAAATATACATGTATATTTTCACAGTGTGTAAATATACACGTATATTTTCACTGCTTGGATATTTTATTACTATGACTTATATTGTAACTGTATAATTGTATATTTCATCCACATGTATATAATTCAAACTGATATTTACTTCCTCAGACACCTTTACACAAAGCAAGCAAAGACGTTAACCCGGCTGGAATACGATGGGACCATTCTAAAGAAGTTTGCACTTAATGACCGCACTACATTTAGCTTCAATTTGGTTGTCCAAGGTACACACGGAAGCAGTTAAAACACAAACAATAAATATTGCTACTGTAATATATCTCTGGTATGTGCATCACCATATGTTTCGCATCAATGTGGCATGGATACATCCTTCAGTCACATAACTATGGGACGGTAATAAGGAAGTTAAATATAACTGTTGTTCTTAAAACATGTTTCAACTTTGAAACAGACTAAACTAAAACAAGGTATGCTTATACCCCTGAACATATCGAAACATGGGGTTCTGTATGTCATGTACTGTATGCATAAAACAGGAATGTCTCCCATTGTGATTAGTCATCAGTTCAACATGTATCACTCTGTCATGAGCATTTGTGTTAAAATCATTGGCGCCAACCATATGTTATTTTGGCAAGGCCAGGAAACCCAGGAAGACAGTTAGAGTAAAAAAATAATGTCTTGGTACGTCTCGTGCGACTTTTCTTGTCTACCTTTCACCCCGAGTTGCGTATTGAAACACCTTCAGCTTCCAAACAAGGCTGTGAGCAACAGAACAGCATGAAACCGCTTGAAGTCAATCAGAATGAGGGTACGACAAGTACTCTAGCGTTCAACACTAACTAATCTCCATAAAAAAGACAGTTTGAAATATTTGTTTTGCCTGATGCCAGTAAAATTTGTCATGGAGAAAGGTCCCATGGTTGGATGAAAGAGGCTTTCTTTTGCACGTCACAGGTGGCTGTCAACGTGTTTGCATGACTAAAAACATTGCGTATGTGCCAATAAATTGTTAGGCTATGTTTCCGAAATGATATATTATGAATCGATGTTGATATTATGGAGTGTGGGTTGCTCTTTGTGACATTATGTTTTGATTTACGATTTGGTATTATTTGCATGACTGATTTCCTCACATTATTTATTTTCAATTTTTAATATATTTTAGCTGAGGTGATACTGGGCGTTTCGTGTTATGGAAAACGCTTTGTCAAGTTTGAGATCACAGGGAATGTGTTAAAGACTAAAGAAGTGAAAATACCAACAATGCACTGCAAAGATATATGGACAATTGGACAAGTCGTCTATGTGGCCAATGGTAAACGGTAAGCACGTTTTATGTTGATGTCATTGAAATGTATTTCAGCAATACTGCACTCAAATATTATATGTTAAAATATTAATTTTAAAAAAAGAAGAAAAACAACAACAAAACAAACACAAAAACAAAAACAAAGAAAAAAGTAAAAACTGAAAAACAAGTTATATTATATTCGTAACTGCTTCAAGCATCGTTTTTAAAATACATACTTTTAAAGAACAAGTCACAGTAGCTTAGTTGATAGAGTGAAGCACCTTGGCGGGTTCCAAGTTAAAAGCCCTGTCGGAAAAAAAAGAAAAACAAAACAAAACAAAAAAACACATGAACATAAACTAACAACCACAACAACAACAACAAAAAACAACAACAACACACACATATAATATGCACAAATATCACTGCAATATATTCTAGACGTGTTTAGGGTCAGTTGTTTAAGGTGGAATCCCAATCGTCTTTCCCCATCGTCTTTCCGTAAGCAGAACAAGCAAACATTGCTGATTACAAGTTATACAAGTTATAGTCACCAGTTTGTCCATGTACCTAGCACACATTATCCATACATAAACACACAAAATCATATTCCAAATTACAATTTCAAGTCAAGTACACTATGTCAGTTTGAGGTCACACTGCTGTATTCCTAACACACACACACACACACACACACAAAAACAAAAACAAAAAAAACCAAATAAACCCACAAAAAAGTCAAGTGAAAACTAAAAAACAAAGTAAGTTATATCATGTTCATAACTGCTTCAAGCATTTCTCTTAAAACACATACTTTGTAAGACCAAGTCACAGTAGCTCAGTTAATAGTGTGAAGAAGTCTTACCAGAGGGTCAGGGTTTGATTTCAGTGATGGCAATACACTTTTTTTGCAAAATTGACTTTTGCAGATAATTTGGTGTTGTGAACACATTTGTGAGAAATGTAAAATCATACTCAATAATCAATGTTATTGCAATTGGAAACAATTAAACACAAAATAAAGGAGAAGGAGTTTTATTTCAACTAAAAAAAACAACCAAAACAAAATATTTTTTGAGTAGGGCTCAGAATCTGCTTTCTAGCGTTCAAAAAGTTAACTGAATAGCTTATTAGTCAATCAGAAAGTGGTTGGAAATTCGACGGGCTTTCTAACGGTAGAAATAAATTTGCAAATCGAACATTAAGTGTTTTAGTTATAGCACTTGACTAATATTTCTCAAAAGAGTTAGTGCCCTTGATTATTTACAAATTGGTTTAGTCAACATTAAGTACACTGATCAATGTGAAATATTATGAAGGTTTATGTTTAAATTTTGAAGAAAAAAGTTGAAAAATGAAGGAGGAGTTAGGTTTTTTAGGTACATTTTAACACAAAACTATTTTGGGGGGATAGGGTTAAGAAAATGTTTTCTTGCGTTCAAACGCTTAACCGAGTAGCTTAGAGGTCAACTACAAAGTTTCTATAAATTTACAGGCTTTTCAGTGTATTTTTAAAACGGGTTGTAACTTTACGAGTTACGGCACTTGGCCAAAATACGTTAAAAGGTTATTGCCCTTGATTGCGACCACCTAAAGATCGAAACTTTATGAGCGGCACAAATTGAGGGGGAATGGAAACAAAATAGAAAAGAAAAAAGGAGAAAGCTGTAGGTCTGGAACAAAAAATGGCAGAATAATAAAATACTACTACTACTACTACTACTACTACTACTACTACTACTACTACTACTACTACTACCACTACTACTACTACTACTA
>JAULCD010555714.1:0-13433 GCA_032361085.1 Calliostoma canaliculatum | reverse complement strand
CGCGAGAATACTTGAAATTGTATAGAAATTATTATGTGGATTTCTTTTGGTTTGATGAGTTTTCCAAAGGAAATCTCATCAAACCAAGGGAAATCCGCTGAATAATTTCTATACATTTTTCTAGCAAATTGACCAGACTTGTCACCCATACTACACAGCTTTGTGATAGTGTCTTTAACTACATGTACACAGAGATATCAGTTACCACTAACATGTTTGCTGCAATACTTTTTAATTGCGTTACTTACCAGACAGTAAACAACAAACCAATTAACGTCATATAGGTGTAGCAATTTATTATACATGTTTTACATAAATTACATGTACCATATTTTGTTTCAGTGAGAAGACCGTCGTTGTTCTGTTTAAAGATACTAGTAGTGTTGTTCGCAAATGACAGGGATGTTGTTTGATTTACATGGAATGGCAAAGGACATCTTTGTTCTGTCAGTTGTGTTTGTTTTAACGTATCATATACAGGAAGTAAAACATACATTTTGTCTGACACATTGTTTTGTCAACCACATCAGTGAGACTCTAAAGTGTTAATCTCATGAAACGTTCACGTTCACAATTCTAAAATTCACTGATAACAAAATATAAACTCCTAACAACAGAAAGTGGCTACACTAGAAATAAATTAAAGAACTTATTTTGAAGGAAAATCTTATCAAACCACTGGAAATCCGCTAAATAATTTTTATAATTTTTGCTAGGGAGACATTTTCTGTTGTTAAAAGTTTATATTTTGTTACCAATGGATTTTATATCAACACGCAGTGCATGAACAGGTTGAATTACCATAGTTTAGAGGATAATCAAATTTCTCAGATTTATCTGAAATAATGTTATTGTTTTTACAATAGACATACATATAAGGTTAAATCAACAGCGAGATAAACAAACATGATCCGCATTTGAACTAGCAAATGCTATTTTCAGTTTAAAAAATTTGCAGTTTTTTGGGCTTAAAATGTTTTCGGCATTTGCTAAAATTCCCAACATGTGTTCGTCTTCACACAATTACATCAAAGGAAAAGCTCAACTTGACCTCCCTATGCTAGTCTCTACTTCACAACAAGCCTCTGTCGATTTTCTAGTTGAAAGAATTTACCATGAACATCTTCTTTAGAAATGAATGGAAGTCAAGTAGATTTCCGAGCAATTGACTTAATCGCCTCAGCGGAGAATAAATGCCTGTTTTTCCCCGAAACAAATTCGCAAACAGATGTGAGTGACGCCACACAAGTGAAGAAAGGTCAAGTGACTCTTAGAGTAAAAGCTCACCCGAGATCAACGGAAGAACAACCACTATAGCCTACAATGTAAGTTAACCATGACAGGTCAAATGTCTTGACATGATTTTTATCCGCGTCCTACTAACACTGGAAAAAATGTATATAAACTATTCAGCGGTTTTCCTTTGGTTTGGTGAGATTTCGAAAGAAATTCTCATCAAACCATGGGGAAACCACTCAATAATTTCTATATTTTTTTCTAGTACAAGCATTTGAGCCAACACTAGAAACATGTATAAACGTTTTTCAGTGGAATTCTATTGGTTTGATGAGGTTTCCTTAGAAAACCCCATGAAACCAATGCAAATCCGCTGGTTAATTTCTGTACATTTTTATGCAAGTGGTATCAACAGATACTTTGAATGTGTTGAGTAACTGTGGTTACTGTTATTGTCTTGAGTTTAAAATAAAAAGTCCACAGTAAAAAATTTTTCAACACTATACCAGGTTTCCACACAACACATAATGGTCACGTTGTTAAGTTCTACTAAAATTACACGAGCAAGGTAAGAGCTTACATATTCATCTGTATGGACACATTTAGTACATACATACACTTAAAAACCACATTTACTTATTTCTCTACCTTCGTAAAGATAAATAACATTGGGAGTAAGTTTGCAGTCAAGAACAAACATATTCTGGAACGTGTATAGTGTTTGCACTGTTGAGAAAAGGCAAGTTTACTAAATGAACTTATGGGTTGTAAATTGTGCATTTTTAAAGGAGTAATATATTAAATATGTCTTTGGACAGTTTACAATTATTGTGGCTAAAATTAATTGTTCCATAGTGTTATTATGTCAAATAACACAACATGATTACAGCATGGCACAACATGACAATACCATTGCAAAATATTGGCATGACATGGTTATAGCAAGGCATGACCCGGTTATTTGGCGAAAGAACAACACGTCATGACATGGCGATTATCGCCATGTCATGACGTTTTGTGCTATCGTCACATTATGTTGTGTTATCAAAATAACGCCATATTGCGCAGGGTATAAAATACTATAGTACCAAATGAATTGCAATCGACACAGCACTTTCTGTTCAAATATGTAAGAAAAATGTAAAATTAGTAATACCAACTTTTTTGCTACTCTATCTCGAGTGATCAAGCCTTCAGTAGTATCAGGGTCCTGTACTGTAGATGTTTCTAGCTGAAACAGTATAAATTGATTTAAATCTATTTATTGAACGTTTAAGTAAGAATATTATCACAAAAAAAAATCACAGACTTAGGTTGTAGCAGGAGTCAATCATGGAATCAACCTGTAGGAAAGGTCAAACATAGAATCAACCTGTAGCAAAGATCAAACATAAAATCAACCGGTAGGAAAGGTCAAACAAAAAAAAAACCGGTAGCAAAGGTCAAACATGAAATCAACCAGTAGCAAAGGTCAAACATGAAATCAACCTGAAGCAAAGGTCAAACCTAGAATCAACCTGTAGCAAGGATCAAACATAAAATCAACCTGTAACAAAGGTCAAACATAAAATCAACCGGTAGCAAAGGTCAAACATGAAATCAACCTGTAGCAAAGGTCAAACATGAAATCAACCTGTAGCAAAGGTCAAACATAGAATCAACCTGTAGCAAAGATCAAACATAAAATCAACCTGTAGCAAAGGTCAAACATAAAATCAATATGTAGCAAAGATCAAACATAGAATCAACATGTAGCAAAGATCAAACATAAAATCAACCTGTAGCAAAGATCAAACATAGAATCAACCTGTAGCAAAGATCAAACATAAAATCAACCAGTAGCAAAGGTCTAACATAAAATCAACCGGTAGCAAAGGTCAAACATGAAATTAACCCGTAGCAAAGATCAAAAATAGAATCAACCTGTAGCAAAGATCAAACATAAAATCAACCAGTAGCAAAGATCAGACATAGAATCAACCTGTAGCAAATGTCAAACATGAAATCAACCTGTAGCAAAGGTGAAACATAGAATCAACCGGTAGCAAAGGTCAAACATAGAATCAATCTGTAGCAGAGTTAAATATAGAGTCAGTACGCAACCTGAGTCATCAATTCAACATTGATTCTGAATCTTTAACTTAATAGGTAGGGTTTTCAATTGCCAACATCTTTGTAAAATGTGGATTTTCGGAAGAAAACACATCCTTTTGAAAGTCGACAGTTTAAAAGGGTTGTAAAAACTGAAGCATTTTCGTTTTAGTTGTGTCTTAACACAACACACTAACAACTCCACCTTCTGCAAACAAAGCTAGTTCAAAGGTATTTTAGTAATCAGTTGATTTTTCTCGACTAATATAAAGACATAACTGTCACACAACAAATAGGATGTTTTTTAAATCTAAAGTTGGAATTGTTTTAAGTTCACCAAAAATATTCACTAATTAACCACTGATAGAATAGACTCACTATTGGTACAGCTAGATCTTTAAGAATCTCTATATCTTTATCCGATATGACATCGTGGTATGCTACAATCCATGGATCCAGATACAGTTCCTCTTCCTTGGCTGGGGAGAGAATCAGGAGCGGGTTGTTCCGAGTTCGATACCGACACCTCAGCTTGTGTTCATACGCGTTCTAAAACATTCAGCAAATATAAACAACATTTAGAGACTTAATTCAAAGATTAATTATTTTAAGGACATTTAGAAGTAGTGGTATATAGTTCATGATTTCTTGGCTGTCAACTTCTGGTTCATTCGTAAGTTCATGACGTTTCGGGGCATACACTTTCTCCTTTATCAGGTTATGAAGGAGCAAGCATATGCCCCGAAATCCTGAACTATCAATTCAAATAGTTAGTATGTTGGCTATATTTGCTGTTTCATAACTGTATAAATTAAATTATTACAATTAAAAGTAGCACAACGTTTAAACTCAACTTAAATGATTGACCAAAATTAAAATCTCAATAATATACCAGTACATCATAAACGTATCGTGAAATGTAAATGTTTCAATTTGTATTACAGTATACCAGTATACCGGTAATACCGGTTTTGAATAAACTGATCAAATGTGTGTCCGTTTAAATCACTACAGGAGAGCCTTAATTTATAATGAATACCTTGGTTAGGTCTTATACCATAAGCTTTAAACAAGCTATGAACATTAGACCTTGAACAATTTGTGATTTTAAAAATTCTGATGATGATTCAATACAGCGATTTCGATCATCCAGCATATTCCAATAAAAAAATGTCAGAAGGCAATTTTTGTGTGTGTATAAATCAGCTTGACAGAGTGGATTCTGGAGTATATTAGATGAGCTAGTTTCCAGTGAGAGTGAGTTAATCCATTCTGTATCAAAGGGTATACAGGCATTGTTGTTTAATCTTAATACAACTTTACCGTATAACAAATGGGAGTATGACAAATGTGAGTAGACCGTGCAGCCCTATTAATTACAAGGGGTGACTATTGGGGCAGTTTTGACTATTGCGATACTATTGAGATAGTTAAAACAACTATTGCGATACTATTGCGATAGTAGCCTTACTATTGCGATACTCTTGTGATAGTTTTCACAAGTTTTTCTTTGGAAAGTGCACACTTTAAAACAATTTTTTTGCATTTGTAGACCAAATTCATTAACCCAGTGACATGGTTTAGATATATATATATATATAGAGAGAGAGAGAGTGAAATAAAGTTTCGACAAGTGTACAGTATCACATATTTGAATTTTCTAAAAGAAATATCGACGCAGGTTTGTTTTCGACATATTTCATTGCCAACTTCAGAGAATTATACATATAATTTTGTTGGGGTCAAGGATAATAACACTATTTAGGGGCGATGATTATGAGTAATGGAAAAAGTAAAAATATATCAAATTAAATTTGGTTCAGTTAAATACTTTTTAAAATTAACTTGCACACACACATGCACACGCACACACACACACACAGACACACACACACACACACACACACACACACACACACACACACACACACACACACACATATCAGCCACATAAAGAAACTGTGCACGAAGAAAATATATTGTTGAAAGAAATACAACACAACAAGAACAAATGATGCAAACGCTGTAGAGGCTGTATGATCGACCATAAAAAATTTCGACAGGACCTGAACAACATCTGTTATGATGACATCAGAAGATCAAAATGCAGTAGAGGGTCAAACAACAAAGTCAATAACGGGTATGACCACCCTGTGCGTTAATCACAGCTGTGCATTGACGACGCATAAAGTCCACTAAATGGGCATGGAAGGCCTGGGGAATGGCTTGCCAAATCCCGAAAGTTATCTGGAGGATGTGCAAGATGACGCAGATGCAGAAATCCATTGCAACCGTAGCCATGTGAGGACGAGCGTTGTTCTGTTGAAATGTCAATCCTGGGCCATGACGTTGATGAAAAGGAATGACCACAGGCCTCACAATCTGATCTTTGTAGCTAACACCGGTGAGATTTCCCTGAGAAAACACCAAAGGGGTTTAGTGCCGTGTTGTTATTCCAACCCATATCATCACAGAGACACCTCCAAAACGATTCTTCTCCACAGTACAGTTGCGTGCATAACATTCTCCAAAACGCCGGTGGACACATTGGCGCCTGTCACTGAGGGAAATGTTGAACCTCGATTCATTTGTAAAAACAACATTTCTCCACCATCTTAGATGTTCGATGACGTCGTGTCAGGATGGGACATATGGCAGGGTCAAATCCCGTACTAACATAAATGACTCCTGACAGTGTTTGGATGGATACTGCACAGTCATGGAATTGTCCGGGACGTCATTGGAGCCTGTGTCGGTGATGTGTATCTCGAATCCATCTATCCTGTCTTGGCATCGTTACTCGGGGACGTCCTGAACGAGGGTGGTTGGCAACGTCATTTGTGTTCTGATAACGCCTGGAAATGCCGATATCGTTTAACAATGGCATTTGAAATGTGTTGCCACCGGTCGTTGCCTCATTCCTGCTCGGATCATTACAATGGCTTCATGACGTTGTGCAGCTGCTAATCTTGGCATGATTTGCTTGTGGTATGCTTGTGTCTGCGCCTGAGAACTTGCAAATGTTTAAATGACCACAGATCGTGCTTTCCAAAGTGACAGCAAGTTTTGAGTTGCACATGCTGTATACAGCAGCACAGGATGTACGTCCATAGGCCTCATCAATGACGTCATATTGAATGGCACGTGCATAAGCTTTTTAGTGTCTCCAATAATTGCGTTCAAACCTATATTTCATATATGGACGTTCGGCCCTAATGTTTATATTTTATCCGTGTACAGTTCCTTTATGTGGCTAGTATACATACATATGGACATTATATCTATCTAACTATTTTTGTACAGTCCTCCGACTTGGTTTGTATGGGCTCTGTGTCAGATGGCAATATAAAAAAGACAGTCACTTACAATAGGTGTAAGTGCGAATACAAAAACAACAAACAACCAAGAGTCAACTCAAGTTGATGTAGTTTATTGAGTCTAATGTATACACAGGCAACAAGAAAAGTCAAGGTTATTAAGCAACACATGTACCATAGATAGACATTGCTTTCAAGTGTCTTTCACTCTTGCAAAGAGGGGCGCTATAAACCTTTGCCATCTTGCCTTTGAGCTGATTCTTGGCCAGAAAATCCCACTGCAGGCCAAATCGAGCACCTCCATGATCAATCACTGATCACTGCTAAATGGGTGCTTATTATCTTAAGGTGTTAAGGTGGCGAGTCTGCCAAAGATGGACGAGGAAGTTCCAAGAAAGGGTATGACAGGTATGCATCCTGCAGATCAAGCTGACACTGACATAGCCACAAGGGGGTCTTCGAAAAGACCGCTGCATCATCCATGGTTAATCACATCCTACAACCCAACGGATAATGGTGTAGATCCAGTCAGTGATGAGTTTGAGATAGTGACGGTAATACGTGTGCAGTGAACTTTTCTGAGGTAAGAGTCTCCTAAAATCTGCTGATTCTGGGTTAAGACATTTTTCCGACAGTGGCCACCTATGGTACCAACGGTTGTAAAAAGTGAGGTAATGCTTTCAACCACGTTTAAACAACATCACACTTCCGGTAAAAGGTCCATACTAGAAACGACTGGTCCTAGGTCCAAGGAACTCAAAGAAGCAATCTAGATTGACATCTGGTGGAATGCCCTATTTCGATAATGAAAGAACTTTCACAGGGATAGCAATCAAAGGAAAACTAAGAAAAAAACACCTTGCAATGGACGTTCATATCCGTAAATAGGGACTTGAATTCCTAAGAAAGTAAAAGTCAGCAAAAGGAGTGTTAACCACATTGGTAGAAAAGCCTGAATAAATTAGCCAACCAAGAGTGAGTTATTAATGCGATAAATTGACCTGTCATCATCTTTTCATAAATAAGAACCCACAAAAGTGGCCATTGGGGTCGATGATAACATCGAAGAGATCGACAGCTGATTGTAAAACAAGGACAAAGTCTTAATAGCGGTGCAAATGCTCATGAACACATGTAATAAATTAAGTCAGAACATAATAGCAGTTGCCGTCGCACAAGCTTAACTGAGAACTCAAGGTTGCCGCTTATCTGAAGCAGTCGTAAATAAATATACAAAGGCTATAATCCTAAAGAAGTGGAAAACCACGACTCATTAGTATTAACTGTTGAAGGTAAACGACCGTTGAACCAAGAGGTCGAGTGAGGTAAAGGTGCGAACTCGTAATGTTGGATTGAGATACAAACAGCAAATTCGACTGGGTCAGGGCGGAGGGTGGTGCCATATGAACAGCAGATTTTGGACACACGACAGGGTAGCAGCTGAGCAAGGTAGAAGACTATCTGCGAGATTGAGAATGTAAAATTAGGACAGTAGACCGATGTTTGTAGTCGATCTTGTAATAAGAAGAAAAGTGAAGAGAACTATGTTGTAGTCAACAAGAGAAACAACCTCTCTCTTTACAGGAGGGTAAACCAAACTAGAAGGAGGGTAGAACACTACAGGGCGAACCCTCGAAGAGTGAGTGAGTGAGTTATTGTTCATCGCTGCTTCGATAATATTACAACCATTAGTGGTGAGAAAGTTTAAGTAATAAGAAATGTAATAGTAATAATTAGTTCAGATTTTGAAGATTTGTACAGAACTTTAATGAGCCAGAAAATTTGAAATTGAAAGTTGGGAGATTTAGACAGTAAAATAAAGCCAATCACTTGCATAGCTGTCATATGATTTATTACCGAAGTAGAGTCGAACTCCTTTTTTAGGATTGGTGGATCAGAAGTTGTTAGCTTGTTTATTGAGGGTAGATAATATTTCAGTTTTGGTTTTTAAAGGGAGGATGGCAATAAAGTAGATGTGTTTTTGTGTAATGGTTTTGATGATGTTTCTCAAGGAAGGGTAGCTGTCAGTTTTGAGTTAGAATGAGTGATGCTGTTGATTAATGTGTTGTAGGAGTAGAACTGAATCTTGATTACGATCTTGTTAAAGAATGACAAGGGTGTTATCAACTTTTACCAGCAGGTAGGTTTGAAGAAGTAGATATCAGTGTAGATGAGAGTCAAAACATCTATGAGATCGTTTATGTGCGTCATTCCCTAGCAGGTAAAGATGATTGTGTGTGAAAATATGTTAAAAGTTTTGAGGAGTTTCATGGTTGTTTAATCAGCGGCAAAACTTTCTTAATTATTGGTAAAGTGATCAGTGACATTGTACCTTATAAATTTGCTTGTTTCTGAGTATCATGTGTGATTAAAGAATCGGACAGTAATAAAGCAACCCGCTAGTTCGTTTTGGGAGGGTAGGCAGTTAGAATATTAAAAAATTTGGTTAGTCAATATTATGGAATATTGTTTCTCGGTAGCAAATAATTAGTCTAGATTTGGATTTATGTTTTTGTAAAATTTAGATGTTGCTCTCGCAAATTGGTCGTGTTTTTATACTCTTTTATATGTTTTTAGTGACCTTTAATGTATCGCTTAATCGTAGAGTAGATTTGTAAAAATCATACATAATGGTGAAATAATAACATAACCCATTAAAAACAACTCCTCCACAGTCAAATTTCGTTTTTATTATTTCTGAAAATGCTAACAATTTTAATTTTGTGCAAACACAGTTTTTTGAATGCGAATTGTTATGACAAGGCACATGGTGAGAAAGTGCTTAATCTCACCATTTGTTTATGCTCCTTCACATCTACTCATGCCACCAGTGGGAAGCTCTCAATAACATTATATGTAAAAACACATCACATCATGGAAACGGTGTAGCCTAGCAGTATCATCAATGAATTTGGGGTTAGGTGCCAAAACGATTTCCCTATAGTCACAAAATGCAAATTCCTAGACCATTCCTGAGCCTCTACCACAGAAAACAGAAAGATGAATGTCCCTTGGCACGTAAGCCGAGCTAATGCACACTGTGTTCATCTGACCAATCGACCTGTCTCCAGATCTGAAGATTCCAACGCAAGAAAAAAACACCACTACAGACATTGCATTTGGTGTTCATGAAACAGGCGACCCTTTAGGACTTCATCTTAAGAGACTCAGTACAGTTATGCACAGTCACGATTGACAACATTTTGTTGAATGACCAGAGATGCTTGAAACAATTTCACTTTGAAAAATCTTTAGGTCTCAGATAACGGAACATCTTCCTCTGGCCCCCGTTTCACAAAGACGTCATAACTTTATAACGTCGTAAATCTAATCACTGAGCTGGTGGATTTTGTTTACAAATGCCCAAAATCTTTGTAAACTGTGCATTCTAAAGAAAAATTTGTTTTTCTTTGGAAAGTGCACAGTTTACAACGATTTGTTTTGCATTTGTAGACCAAATATATTAACCCAATGATATGGTTTACAACGTCGTAACGTTATGACGTCTTTGTGAAACAGGGCCCAGGAGTAATCTTTCTGGGTTGCCCTGGCTAATCCTTTATAATGTTTGTCTGTATGTTCGTATTTCTAGACAAGTCTACTGATGACAAATTGACAGTAACCAAGGTTACCTAAATGACATGCCAGCGGCATGCATTCTTTGAACGTCTTATACAACGTCATATTTACGTGTAAAGATGAAATAAATGGCATATCAAAACGTCTACAATTTACTTTTATCAGCCTACTGACGGGGTTAACCTTTTGGGTAATGTGGACAAGGCGCTTGCCTTCGGATCAGGAGACACGGGTTCGATCCCCAGCACGGGACTCGGAAATTTTACAGCCGCTACATATACATATATTTTAAAACAGTTAAAAAATTGGAGGCAGAGACAGTTATGAAGCTTATTAGAATCTTAACAGCTTCTTCGACAAAAAGATATAACTGCATATTTATATTAAATGTATAATTTCATATTTATAGTGTCTTACATTCTTCAGAGTTCCTTCAACATTACATCTGTGGAGGTGTTTTCTCTGCTATGGATGGTTGGAGGAAGAGAGTGGTCACGTGTTGACACACGTGCGCTACTTTCTGATCAACAATATACGACCCTATTCCCCAATACTTTCCGAGGTCTAAATGGGAGACAAATCCGCTTAGTTGCATTAGTGGTAGGTTCTCTTAGATGTTTCCTGCTAGCATAGTGGGTGTTTTATTTAACTTAATTAATGTTGACATGAAAAGTTGTTTGTCGGACATTAGATATTGAATATATTTTAAGTTAAATTTGTGAATTAATGGGGGAAAATACCACACGCTCTGAAACTGGTTTGATGTTATTTATGCAGTTCGAGTAAAAACCTTTTTTTAAATTATTCAGTGGCAACCCTGGATGATGGAGCGATTTACAAACGGCCAGACTGACTTTGTTGGAGCAGGGGTTGATATAGTTGACATATTGGCAGATAAATTCAATTTTAGGTACATTTTAAAACTTATTGATTCTCATTGCATTGTCAAGTAGCAATGACAATAATTAATTTTAAAGAAGTTGTCATCCATTAACTAATTTGGCATGAGTATTTTCCACTGACATTAGTACTTTTCAAAATGACAATTAATCACTTTACATGTTAAAAACAAACATTTAAAAGGGTTTTTGTAGAAAATATGTAGTGTTTTTAATTGTCTGATTTGTTACATGTACATGTCTACATAAGCAAAACTTGTTGTAAACTTACCTGTTAACTGTTGACTGCAGCTATATAACAATGAAACCAAAGGATGGACAGTGGGGCCAGGCAATGCCAAACACAACCACAAGAGGTCTACTGGGAATGATTAATAGAGCAGTAAGTAGCTAAAATGACAGCACAACAGTGCGCTACAATATCTACATCTCAATTTGAAACTGTTGTATTTATCTAGTACATAAAATATGCCATGCATACGTTGATAACATGTACAGCTACATATCCAACAGTGATTTTGATTAGGTAAACTGCAGGCTTTTATTGTATTTAGATACTTCTCACCAATACATTTGAAGATTACGTGATTGTTACAAAATGTTGTTTAATATGAAACTTACAGGAGGCAGAATTTTGTCCAATACCTTTTGGAAGGAGCATTAACAGAGAAATGATCATGGACTTTTCGCAACCAATTATTTCATCTCCTCTGACGGCAATGTACACAATGCACAAGGACCACACAAAAAGCTGGAAATACTTTATTAACTGTTTTTCCTGGCAAGTTTATGCTTGTGGATCTGTAGCATGGTTGGCTGTAGTGCTGCTCGGTTTTATTGTTAGGAAGAGCAATAGAGACGGATGGATGCACACGTTCTTCAATATGGGCATTATGATACCCTTCAGCCAAGGTAAATTCTCCCCTTCAGTGCTTTTTAGAGTGTATGTGTTATCTGGTTGGTTAAGTATACATTTATTTATACAGCTTGAATTGAAGGAATTAAGTTTAATTCAATGTCCGTTTTTTTCAAACATACATGTTACATTTGTACAAGAAACCTCAAAGCCTGTCAATAAAGTTACGTCAATATGACTTCATACTATCTTGAAAGTAAAACTAAAGATGCAGTGTTGATCTGGTTATAAAATCTTTATTTCAAAGTTTCTGATAGCAATAATTTACAATTGCAAAAAGAAAAGCTTATGATTCGTATCTTATGTCAGCTCTGGTAAAAGTGCCTTTAAATAAGATTAGTTTTAAAAGAATGTCCTCACTGTTAAGGGTTTTTTTCACAAGGTAAAACGTACTGAATCTAACAACAGTTGATGTTCAGGTGTAATGGTTTTAAGAGATCTTTAAAGCTCTTATTTGTACAAAATGAGTTTGAAGTAAAAAAATTAATGTACCAATTAACTGTACCACGACAAATCTACTGCATTCACTGGCTGTAGTTGCATAATGTGTTAATGTATCAGTAGCCATTTCACGTCTAACATTTGACAGATGACTCTCCTTGACATCTTACCTGACTACGTTTCACCTATAATGGCTATGCTGTGTTTAGGTAGTTTGTTTATAACGGCCGGCCACACAGATCCCCTGTCTAATGGAATACTGGTCCTGCTCTTTTTCTGCCGGTCACCATAGGATACAACTAATTTTGCAGACTAAACCTTCAATCTGCAGAAACACTGCTGATGTCAATTGATAGCTAAGAAACATTGCTTGGTTCATTTCATTATGTGTCACTCCCATCAGTAGTACAATTTACCAAGCTATGTTTCTTAGATAACCGTATATTTATTCTGCTAGGTTGTCAAAGATTGAACAGTATAATAACATAAAAAATCCGCGACTCGACTTGATTATTGCCAATGGTATTTTAACGGACAAAGGGGCCGACACACTTAACATTTACCAGAGAACAGAAACACTGATATGTGTAGTTACTACCAGAATTTTATCCCATTTTAAAAGATAGATGTTGGAACTCAAACACGGGAAGTCAAACTGGAATAAATATATCAAAATAATTGATGTGAAACTGTTATACCTTGAACCTTGAACTTGCACCACAGTTTCCCCGATTGCACTTTAAATCACTAACGTTTTCTTGTACGATTGCGACGAATCCTAAATGCGAACTATTTGATAGTTAGTTGATATGTTCAGCATTTAACAATGTGATAAGTTTATCTTGCAACAGGCATTGAGCGTTTACCTGAATTGGCGTCCTCACGACTGTTGGTGTTCACCTGGTGCATGTTCTGTTTGGTGATAACGGCTGTGTACACTGGCAACCTCGTCGC
>JAULCD010555603.1:0-14477 GCA_032361085.1 Calliostoma canaliculatum | reverse complement strand
TTAAATGGGCACAGTTCATAAAATGTCAGCATTTAAAAACAAAACCCTTGAGCTCGATACCATATTCTCTTCCATCAATGTTTATATATAAAAATGAACAAATTCACATCTGTCAGGACAAATTTCATTGAATATAGTGGCAATGTAGATATAAAGTTGCATCTATGAATCACTGACATTCAGTGATGACACCTGGTGTAAGCATGTCCGTCCCTACCAGTAGCACCCGCTATACACACAACTTCAATAAAATTGTTGTTTTTCACAGATCTGTATAAGCAGTTTACCGGACTAAAAAAGAAGAATCCCCACCTCAAGACCCTCCTCGCTGTTGGCGGATGGACACATGGATCTAGACCCTTCACGGACATGGTCAAAACCAAGGTTGGCCGGAAGTCCTTCATTGACCAGTCAATCCAGTACCTGAGGGCGCACAACTTTGATGGCCTTGACCTTGATTGGGAGTACCCGGCCAACAGAGGAAGTCCCGAGGGAGACAAAAAGAAGTTTTCCCTGCTTGTACAGGTATATATCTCTTTGACTTTTAGAAGGAAATACTTTTTCATGGCGGAAGAATACCTCATTGTGTACATGTGCTTAACCCCTTGAGTGACAAACTCAACATTTGTCGGTTTCATTGTCCAAATTCTAATCTAAGTGGTTGTTGGAAACCTAACTTGTGATCATTTGTTTAAAAGAGCTCCTATCGGAGCTCTTTTAAACAAATGACCACAGGTTGGGTCTTTAACTAAAAAGGTAGTCACAGTTTTAAATTCTAATAAATTCGCCACTCTAAGGGTTAACATTGTTTTCTACTCAGTCAATTTATTTGGGTTCTTTTGGGTTGGCTTGTTGAACTGGGATCATACATTGGTGCACAGCTGCCTTTGGTTTAAAGTATGCATTTTTAAAGAAACTATTTTAAGGTTGATTTTTAATAACATTTGTGATATTTGTAAATAAAACTTAAAGCTTATTTATTTATCAACAATCATTATATTTCATGATTAACTTATAAATAAATCTGTGAATCTATTCTATGATCAAATCAATTTCTTGAAATGTGATACCAAAAAATATTACCGAAAATTTATAATCCTCGTTACTCTGTACATATATAAATGTACCAACATTTTCAAATTTATTGCACAGACTAATGACGTAATTAACTTAATCAACTTAATCAACTTATTTATTGCACAGTAGCGACGTTTCGGTATAGATTCTTATACAGTGTATACGTCGCTACTGTACAATAAAGAAGTTGATCATCAATACATTTTGTCACATTCTGTACTCACAACTTATAAAATGCCTCTCAAACAATTTATAAATAAGTCATCATATAAATTACGTCTATTTACATTTGGTATAAATATAACGATAAACAAACGATTTATAACTTCTTAAGACATATTTCACTTACCTGTTTATCCAACTTCACATTAAAGAAACTTCAGGGTACGACGTTAACGGTCACAATGTCGTTGTTTCAGGAATTGCGAAAAGCTTACAATGAGGAAACTGAGAGGACTGGAAAACCGCGTCTGTTGATCACAGCGGCTGTGGGGGGAGGAGAGAAAATAGTTCGTTCTGCGTATGAAGTTCCAGTTATCAACAAGTAAGTTCATTCACGTCATACTTAATTAGGGGTTGGTTGTTTTAATAAACTCCAGAAGAATGAATATATAGTGAATATATGTAACTTACTGGATCAGTGATTTGGTTTATAAATGCGAAAGTCGTTGTAAACTGTGCCCTTTGCAAAGAAAAACTTGTTTTTCTTTGCAACGTGCACCGTTTACAATGACTGTCGCATTTGTAAACGAAAATTATTGGCCCAGTGTTTGTCATTACTTAATATTGGAAACCTGATCAATAGACATTATTTCTGTATTTAAAAAATGGACATGAGTATATTCCTAATTGGTTATGTTTATAATTAAATTACCATTCATTTATTATGTCCTGGTCGTCTTTTAAATTACTTGTAATGGATTCCTGGGATTGCATTGGAGCATTCGGTTTGGTAAACAAATGATGAAGTCGTTGTAAACTGTCTAAACAAGTAGTTTCTCACGAAGTCACAACGAATTTGACATTTGTAAAAGTGAAGGTTAATCAGTATTTAATTGACTTACACGATTACACTAATACAAAACGTAAATCTGTCATGGTGAAGATGTGTTTAGTATGTGTGCAATTACTTAAAGACTAGAATGTATTTATTTGATGTATTCACAGTATACGAGGCGCAAAATTAAAAAAGTAAACAAAACACATAATCAGATATTGATAACGTATTGTGTTGTTTGTACTTTAATTTATGACGTAGGTAATTCACATTTATAACGTGAATAATTAAAGTCCCTGCCTGTGCAAACAGAGTTTGTGACTCATACCATCATGTAATTACAGTGGAAGACGTGTGTAATTACATTTTATGACGTGTTTTGTCAAATCCCATTACACGTGAAATCAAAGATAATGGCCCGTATGCAAATAATTTTTGACGTTCATGATGTGTGTAATCGAAATTCAGGAAATTGATTTAACCCTTAGAGTGTCAAGCTCAAAATCAATATGTTCTAATGTCTATATTCCAATAGGCTGTTGAAAACCTATACTGGAATCATTTGTTTAAAAAAACTCCTACATGAGCTCTTTTACACAAATGTTCACAATGTGTTCATAGTCTAATTAAAGCAATTCGCAACACACAGAGTTTCGGGTCTGTACTGACACCGTTATCCGGCATGACACCGAAGTGTCGCATAAAGACAATAAAGAAGTTGACAACCTTAAGCAACTTAGTTATTTCGTTCACTCACTCCTACTGAAACTCTTTTGAACAAATTAACACATGATAGGTTTTCAACAGCGCAAGTTAGTCACTTTTAAGTCTTACTAAAAATCAATTCTGCACTCTGAGTTTAAGCCTTTATGACATATGTACTCACCGGTTCCAGGTATCTCGACTTCATCAACCTGATGAGCTACGACTTGCATGGGTCCTGGAGTAAAGTTCTCGGAATCAATGCCCCACTGTACGCTTCAAAGGACTTAAAGGCCAAAACAACCAGTGTTGTAAGTAATAATAATGATCATCACAATAATGAATAGCATTTATATTGCGCAAAATCGTTAAAAGAAAACTCTTAGCGCTACACACATGAAACAAATATTCACACTGACATACATCATTAATTGAGGAACAAAGAACTTAATGAAAGCTGAGATGAACGTCTATAAGAAAGCTTTTTTAAAATAAATATTTTTAAACTGAAGACAGGATGAGGTATTTCGGAGGCTGACCAGTAAATAATTCTAGATGGATGGGGCGAGAAATCTGTTAGAGAGGGTTAAGAGAGGGTAGCGAAGCGTTCGAGGTGGACGATATATGGTTAGTACCTAAGAGAGATATGATGGGAGAGAACCATTACCATGTCGACAGGCAAAACCAATAAATGTGTACATATAGCAATATGTTAAAGGCAACCAGAGGTGTTCTTTGAAGAGTGGAGTTACGTGGTCTCTTTTCATTTTTTTTATCATGTGAGCAGTATTGTTATGTACTGTTTAAGTAAAATAAATATCATTGCCATACCATTTCAGCAGTATGAATGATAAAATGTAAGTGTTTGGCTATCATGACGATAAATTATGGGTCGCCACCTGTTTGTATACAAGGTCGGGTAATCAGATTCACAACACTTTTTTAATTTAGCCTGAGGTCCTTCATACCAGTTGTGTGCATGACGGGTGATATCGGTGAAGCAAAACATGCTAATATTTCAAAAACACCTGACGTCACCATTAAATGTTTGGGATCAGGGTCTACTCTTTATTGTATTTATATCTGTCAATGTTTGTCTGAAAAGATGATAGATTTACTTTGTTGTCTAGTGCTAACGTCTAATAATTTGCAATCAATGTTTAAAAAGTAATTCTTCAAAACTTTAGTCGTATAAAAATTAGTTATTTGTGTAACATATTACGTCAACATTTTAACAGCCAACATTACAATGTTTACTAATTTAAAAACTAATGGTCTTTTGCAACACATTTTGTGTAGACTACTTTGGTATAATTATGTTATTGTGTTTAATCAGGATGAAGTAGTAAAGCTCTGGCTGGATCTTGGCGCAACACCGGACAAGCTTGTGATGGGTATCCCAACCTACGGCCGATCCTTCACTATGTGCTCAAGCAAACAGACTAGTATTGGAGACAAGAACTGTGGGCCAGGCAGCCCCGCACCTTACACCAGGGAAAGAGGCTTTGTTTCGTATTATGAGGTACGTGTCAAACTTCAAGTTTTTAATAATACTAACCACTCGGTCCTTGCGTTATAATTTTATAAGACGAAAATCCTTGCACACCGTTTTTCTTTGGACAGTGCACAGTATGCAAAGTTTTGGTTTTTGTTTGCAGAACATGTTTACTTTTTGCGAATATTTCATGGTATTTTATTTGTTTATAAGTCATGCATGCAACTTCAAATCTCCTGGACTTTATGGCCAAGTAAGTCTGTCACAAAACTAAATAATTTCAAATAAACGTTTTGTACTCCGTTAATAAAGTTTGTTGGGCAAATATTAAATTTGACTTATCCTCTTGTGTAATTTGCTTTTATTCAGCAAAACAAAATTTCATAGACAAAATAATTCGGGACTATATCTTAACAATTTGCCAAATCTGTCATAGCTTATACATACATTTGATCAGCCCTTAACATTAATGTGTTTCACTGAAGTATAAACATTATAACAGGGCCAATTGTAAACTGCGCTTTTTGCAAAAAATACTTGTTTTGCATTGTAAAGTGTGCTCTTGTGAACAATTTTGCCAGTAAGTACATTTTATAAATAATATAATTGTTGTAAACTGGGTACTTTCAAAAAAAAATCTTTTGAAAGTGCACAGTTTATTAAAAATTTGACATTTGTAAACTAAATCTATTTATTCGGCTACTATGTACGACAAAACCTTTTTTGTGCAGATGTCTATGAACTTGAAGCAACCAGACTGGACTCGAGTGTGGCTATCAGACCAGATGGTCCCCTTCGCCTACAATACTCGCAGCAAGCAGTGGGTCGGATACGATGACGTTCAGAGTGTGCAACTGAAGGTACGTTATAGATATATTTCAAACATTTGTCGTTGTTTTACAAGTGTTTACAAATGCCAAATTTGTTATGAACTGGGATATTTAAATAAAACTTTTTCAATGGATTTTTTTTAAATTTCACAATTTTTTGATACTGTGCATTGAAAACGTAAACTTGTGATCATATCTTCCTGTTAAATACCTTTATTAACTCATTCAAACTATATATGGTAGGCCCAGTTTGAAATTTTAATTTTAAAAACAGACCAGTGTTGTACTTCAGATTTTTAGGTTTTGAAAAATAAGGGATTTTCAGTATAATGAGAGTAGCCTCATTAGATTACTCTCATACCAGTAGCAAGACAGATTTGTATATTAACTCTTAGAAAGGTGAAATCGTTTCAGTCGAACATACAACTGTGGTTAACTTCTTATATTTTAGATGTAGCTGTTCCGCTATTACCTACATTTTAAAATTATTTTTTTTAAATAAACAAAAGATAAATTTAAGTTAATTGAAAAAATTAAAAGTAGGTGAGGAATTCTAATAAAGACATCTACAATAATAAAATTTCCCTTTACCCGTAAGCGCTGCACCTTGCACTGCAGAACTTAAACTTCCTAGTTTAGGCTGTTCTGCCGTGTTTCCCAAAAGCGATCTAAATGTTAGGATGATAGTAAGCGATTTTTTAAATCCATGTTCTGTAGAGTTGTTTTTTTATTATAGACTTACGACTGTCGTAGCGCAGAAATTGATTTGGAAACGGTGCCAAATTTCTGTGCTACAATAGTCGTAGGCTAATAGTATATTTTAGCACTAACGATTAACTTCGCCTAAAAGCAGGGCCCAGAACCTTTTGAAAGATTTTTATTGTCCAAATACCAATTTCATAGGCCGTTGAAAACCTATCCAGTGATAATTTGTTGAAAAGAGCTCCGAAAGGAGCTCTTTGCAACAAATTGTCACAGAATAGGTTTTTAACAGCACAAAGTAGTCACAGTTTAAATTACTTCTTAAATGAATTCGCACTGTAAGGGTTAACGTTTAATCTGTTTTTGCAGATATAAATGTGAGTAATTCACTAACAATGACGTTGTCAGTTGACAGTCAGTGTGCTTAAGGGTAATAAATCAACAAGACGGGGATAAAACAAATGAACTGCACACATTTAGCGCGTTTAACTGTAGAAATATCGTCGTTTACGTGGGGATTTACGTCACACGTGCCATCAAGGTCGCATGCAATTCTCTGACGTCTTTTCAAATGTATCAGAAAACAAATAAAAATGATATCAAGATTATTTTCTTCATAACTGCCTTTCTACCTCAAAGAACATAATATATCTCTTTGTTTAGAGGAATTAAAAGTCAACAAAAGTCAATTTTAGCTTTGTTGAAACAATGTATGGCGTCATGACGTCAAACAGACGCTCATGGCGTTATGTCGTATTCTTGGTGTGAGTCAACCAACTACGGTGGCTCACCATACCAGAGATGCATAACTGTGGGCGAAAAGAAAGGGGTTTTCTGTTTTATATGTTTGTAATTTCACACGTGTAATGCAACTGATGGATAAAATATTTCTATTTTACGTCAACGCTTTGAACTGTTATACGCAATTTTTTATTCAAAGAAACGGATTATGTGAAAAAATATATTGTTAAGTCACAAACACGTGTTTTGTTCTCTGGTGTAGTTTGTTGATGTTTGTTTGACAAAATGTTCCCGAAGGGTAAATTGTTTTTGAAATGTTTTAAATCAGTTGACATTTTTAAAATCTTTTTTGTTTATTTTGAATATAAAAACAGTGTATCTGTGTTAGGTTTCACTAGAAAAAAAATGTATAGAAATTACTCAGCAGATTGCCATTTGTTAGATGATATTTCCTGTAGAAATCTCATCAAACCAATGGAAAACCGCTGAATAATTTTAATACATTTCTTCCAGTGTTTGGAATGTTTTAGGACTTGTAGTTAACTGGTATGAAAGTCAAGACATACTATGGAAAGCTTCAAACGTTTAGCCCTTACAGCGCTATAATTTAAAAATGGTTGTTTTACATTACCTCTTCGTTAATATTACTAAAGTGATTCGGAAGGGATATTGGTGGGTTTGTTTGCAAAATCCTGGTAAAAAAATAAAGAATAGTAAAGATAAAATGACTTTGTCAAAGTTTATCAACATAAATCACACAATAAACAAATTTAACAGTAGATATTACTTTTAAAACATTTAATTAAAAACTTACTCCTGTATGTCTATTTCACAAAATGGTTTAAAGTAATTAAACTGAATTGGATTTGGTTTATTTTTTGTGTAATTATGGCAAACAAATAATATAACAAATGTCAACATTTTTAATACAAACTTACAATAGCATTCTAATGAAGTTAAACAAATTTGGTTTACAAATGCCGAAATCTTTGTTTCGTTAAAAATGTAGTTTCTTTGAAAAGTGCATAGTTTACAAATATTTAGGCGCTTGTAAACTACACCCATAGGCCTAGTGCACGTATTCACGGACAAAACGCTATCAATTTAATAATGTTATGTTTCCTCAACTCGGCTTTCCCCAAGAGGCAAACCACTGGGCCCCTATCTTCAAAGCGATCTTAGGCTAAGTTGGTCGTAAGTGCTAAAGCATAACATTGGCTTACGACTGCCGTAGCGCAGAAATCGATTTGGAACTAGTGCCAAATGGCACTAGTTCCAAACAGATTTCTGCGCTACGGCAGTCATACGCCTATGATAAGACACAACTCCACAGGACATTTTTTCAATAACGACTTACAATCGCCTTAACACTAAGATCGTTTTGTACATTATCCAGCAGTAGTGTAAGTTCTATGTCTTTGCTTACAGGCTCAGTACATCAAGCACCATCGGTTAGCCGGCGCCATGGTGTGGGCGGTGGATCTTGACGACTTCGCCAACTTGGCTGGCAATGGAGAAGTATACCCACTGTGTATGGCAATCAGAGACGTGTTAGAGGATGCAGACTACCCAGCCTTCACACCGCCTCCTAAACTAGCTGTGGTAAGTATCGAGGGTACCACACCTGTGATTAGTAGTTTAGAAGTTGAATAGTAACAAACTGAGTAAGATTTATATATGGTAATGTATTTTTAAAGTAAGGTCTGTAAAACGGTGTAAAAATCTACATCGTAACGTCGCACCTTACTCTAGAAAGAAGTTGCCATCTATACATCTCACACGCTTTGTTATTCAGGGTACTGTTCCACAAAGCTATCGTAAACTAAGATCAATCTTAGTCAATATTCCTTGCTGACTATTGCACACTTCTTAGTTCGTATGTTCACCACGTTTCGGGGCAGATGCTTGCTCCTTCATCGTGAACATACGAACAAAAAAGTTGACATCCCAAAATCGTGAATTATAAGTTTTTTTATACTAATGTGGGATTTAAACTGATATTTCTGAGAAGTAGAGCATTTACGAGACATTAAAAGTTCATTTTCCATCACACAACGACCTAACGGGAAAATGATTTTTGTTTAATATTAATGCACACAATGTTGTAAACTGTGCACATGTTTTTGTTCTATGGAAGGTGCACAGTTTACAACGATTTTAGCATGTTTAAACCAAACTCATTGATCCAACTTCCTTAAGCCGATAATAGGGTTATGTTGATATATGAAAGGCTATTTAATGAATATAAATATTTCCTACACACCGAAAAAAATTGCAATAGGCACTTTTGGAGAGAATAAAATAGTCATTCAGCTTTCCACAAACAAAATGTGTTTTAAGTGAAAAGTTTAAGAGTGTTTCTATAAAGTCATAAATAATAAACCTATTATTGTATATTAGGTCTTTGTTGATTAATTATTTTGTCATTTGTTTTAATTTTTGGTTTATTGGTGTGTTATTTCAGACAAAGAAACGTCCCAAGTCAATAAAAAGCAAACCGAATAATGATTTGTTTAAGTCAACAAGTGGAGCCAAAAAAGACACAAAGTCCAAATTTGACAACATAAATACAGTGCAAAAATCTCCATTCCTACCCCCACCAAACATGAGGAACAAGCATACCACATCTACGGCGTCTACGAAAACAACTCCCCCGCGTACAACATCAGTGACAACGACCAAGAAAGTTTACACCAGGACCACCAGAAGAACAACACCAACCACGACGAGATATACAAACAGACCAACCACAAGTACAGTAAACCCGACCACAGCAAGGACTATTGCAACTAAAAGATACACAACACCATCAATCAGACAGACCACTAGAAAGAGTAGAGGTAATGGCATAAAATCGCCGTACAAGAAACCTGTTAAGACGACACGTAAACCAAGTATTTGGCAACGGATACCTACAACAGCTTACACTATGACAACAAGTAAGTACACAACGCCATCAGTCAAACACACCACAAGAAAGAATGGATATGCTATCATAAAGTCCCCCAACACTAAACCTATGAAGACAACACGTAAACCCCATGTTCGGCGGACAACACCGGCCACACCAAAACCTTTGACAACTAGAAGATACAAAACGTCATTAGTTAGACAAAACACAAGAAAAAGTAAATCTCCCTTCAAGAAACTCTGGAACAATACACGTACAGCTAATATTTGGCATAGGAAACTGACCCCTGCTAAAACTACCACGACTACAAAATACACAAAGTCAACGGTTCAAGATACCATAAAGAAGAGTAAAATTAGCGCGAAACGATTCCCCAACAAGAAACCCGTGAAGGCGACACGTAAACCCACTATTTGGCAACGGAAACCAACCACATCTACAACTATGACAACTGCAAAATACCCAACATCAACAGTTAGACAGACCACGAGAAAGAGTAAAGTTACGGCTGGAAGATTTCCCTTCAAAAAACCTATAAAAGCCACGCATGATCCCAATATTTGGCTGAACAACAGACCCACCACAGCTAAGACTACCACGACTTCACGATACACAACGTCACCATTTAAAGACACTAATAAGAAGAGCCAAGTTAACTCTAGAAGGTCGCCATACAAGAGGCCTGTGAAAGTTAAAGCCAGTATATGGCAGATGAAACCAAAGACACCAAGAACTATGACGACAAGAAAATACACAACATCATCGGTTGTACAACCTACAATGACGAGCGGAGTTACTATCAGAAGGCTTCCCTTTAAGAAACCTGTTACACATAAGACCAGTATTTGGGAGAGAAAGCGGCGACCAACATTTGAGAAAAACAAGTTTTTAAATAAAGTAAAACCAACGTCACCGTCTTCTACTAAACGACCCAGTACACAGAACTCACTAAGGTCCAACCCTACAGCAAGTGTACCAACAGCCTCACGCGGCAGAGTGCCACCTACGCTTCCACCTGTTCTGATGTCGTCACCAAAATTCCCACAGTGGGAAGCTGTGACAACAACCATGAAGGTAGCTCCAACGGTACCAGTTGAGTTCAAGAAATGGTCAATGAATTTAAAGAAGGATAGTTTAAAGAGCAAGTCCTGGTCACGCAAGACTAGCCTTAAGAAGTCAGGTGGTGTTAATCCACCCAGACCAAGGCCGACTCCAAGACGAAGTCCTTTCACTCCTCCTCCAAACATGTCTAGACGACCAATTGTCAAAACACAACGACCCAATTACTTTTATAATCTGACGTTCCCACCAAAGAATGCTAAAAATGGATTCCGTAGATTAAACAAGAAGACTAAAATAATGCCTATGAGAACTACATTCAGCACCACAGCAAAACCGAGTCCAGAGACAACCATCGTAGGAGGAACATTCAAGCACGAAAAACACAATGTCATCACGAGTAAGCCTGAAAGTGAAGCCTATGACACTAAAGATAAGAGTACTACTGCTGCCACGCCAAGATATACATTTAAATATCAGAGCAAAACATCTCAAAACCCATCCTCATCTTTCTCATCTTCAACGTCGACACTCCCAACAACTAAGTTGCCGAAATCAAAACGACGTTATACGTTCAGACCATGGGCAAGAACTAACAAAATAACAACATTAAGGTATGCATCTACACCAAACACGTCAACATTCACCCCACCCTCCTCTACCACTGAAACTTCACCCCGACCAATGACAAGTCCAAGAACTATTTCCCTAACAACAAGATCCAAACCAAAGTATTCATTCAAGGCATGGAAGAAAACAACAAAAACAATAACGTCAACACCTTCTGCCACGACGTCGACAAACTCAAAGACAACTACTAATGTCAGAAGAACAACTCCTACTACATCCACAACCTTGCCATCAACAACTGCAACAGCAACATCCAAAACACATATACCTATTATGTCTAAAACCTTGCCAACAGCTACATCGTCAACAGCAGCACCAAGAATTAGACATAAGCCGCGCTATACATTTAAATCATGGACAAAAACAACTAAGCGTACGACTACACCTGCACCAACAACTAAAGAAACTCCAATAACTTCAACAACCTCAGCAACCTCAACAACCTCAACAACTCCAACAACATCAACATCAGCATCAACATCAACATCAACAACGACACAAATGACACTTCGAACAACACAGGCATGGAAACCTAGATATACCTTCAAGTCTTGGACAAAGGCAACACAAAGATCCACAACAATAAAAGAAGATGTATTCAAACCAAGGTTTACCTCCAAAATAACACAGAAAAAGACAACCACTCCTCTGCCAAAATTTCAACCCTGGACGCGAAGTAAAACGACAACAACGCAGTCAATTCCCTCATCAACTAAGGCATTCTTTCTTTTCGCCAAGCTGTCAACAGCTAAGCCATCTCCGAGGTCACCCACAAACCAGAGAGTTGCACCCCGACTAAGAACGACAGTGCGCCCAAGGCACCAAGCGAACACTTTGACACTTTCACATTTCGGTAATATTGTGAAGGAAAGGATCTTCCCTGTGAGAAAGTCCAAAGTTTCGAGCACGCCGTCTACTCGGCAAAAGTCCGAGTTCACCACAACAAACAATCTTGAGAAGGTTGTTCCTTCAAGTACTCCCAACCCCAAGGCAAGGGCGAAAGATATATTCACCGCCGCAACACTAGAAGCCAATTTGACTGGAACTCGTGCACCAACCACTATTTCATTCCGGGTACTTGACCATACATTGAACACAAACGTTCCTGGGTCAGATTACAGGAAAGGTGGCACCCGTCATAATACTTCAAAAACATCACTACCAAACCGACGTCAGAAAGTAGTTGCCCGGGTGACCTCAACAGAAACAGTACCTACTACAGAACGAGCAAAGACAACATCTTTAACAACACAATCCGCTACCAAAAGAAGAACGCCACCAGCCATACCAACAGAAACTGAAACCCTCAAAACAGAAACAACAACAATCAAATCAACGCGACCAAGAACGCACAAACCTCTAGTAACAATAACCAAAAGGACAAGACCAATAACCCACAAACCCCTGGCCACCACAACAAAACCAACTGTACAAACAACTCGCAAACCTACAGTTCCAAGAAATTTAATAAAAACCCACAAACCCTTGGCCACAACAACAAAACCAACTGTACCAACAAACCACCGATCTAGAGCCCCGACGAATTTAAGAAAAACCCACAAACCATTAGCTACAACAACAAAACCAACTGTACAAACAACCCACAGATCTACAGCCCCAAAGAACTTACTAAAAACCCATAAACCCTTAGCCACAACCACCAAAGCAACTGGACCACAGACCTACAAACCGTCAGCAACAACTAGACCAAGAACCCACAAACCTTTAGCCACCACGACTAAAACAACTGAACCAAGAACCAGCAAAACCTTAACCACCCACAACATCATGGAAGCAGGTTTGGGTTTGGACCACACACATCCCATTGCATTACCTCTCAAGAAAAATATTTGGCATAGACTCGTCCGAACAAAACAAGGCGTCAAGGAAGTCCACAGACCCCTGCCCCGCAAGACACCCTCACCCGTTGTAACCCTGCCCACTATCACCGTCCCACCATACGTCAAGACCATTCCTAAAACCAGCGACTGTGACAACAACGACGATGTCCGCGAACCTGAAGACCATACACAACTTAAACAACACCCTGTGAAAATGAACACTGACTATACCCTTCCAAGACAAAAGAAAAAGCACGGTTATGTCATAGAAAATGAAGAACCCAAACAGACTTTTAACGGAGAAAATAGCGGCAAGGCCTTGTCCAAGAGTGTAGTGCTGCCCCATTTGAGATATCCCTCGAATCCTCGAACTCAGTTTCAACAAGGACGACCTCAGCAACAGCAGCAACAAGTCGGCTATGACACACCTCTTCCCAGAAGAGGTTCTCCATTGAGCAAGATGTCTGTTGACTACAAACTTCCCGGCTGGAAATCCAACTCTATTAAACAGAGCCTAGATATCAAGGCACAAGAAGAACAACTAGAGACGAATAGGAAACAAAAAGATAACAGAAGGAATTCACTTTCATCAGGTCAGCCATTTTATCATTGCAATGTTATTAGTCATCTAATAATATAATAATACATCGTTCTTAGATTCTTAAGGGTTTTAGTTTACATACTATTGTGTTAATTTGTGTTTTTATTTTAAAATTTTCAAAGAAATTTTTAATGTTAAAGAACACTGGGTCAATTAAAATTGTTGTAAAGTGTGTATTTGTTTAGTAAGTTCAGAATTAACAAAGCGTTTGAAACTTGTTAACTAAAACATAGGCCGAGTGTAATTTGCTTTAAAATTCTCAAACTCGTTGTAAGCTGTGTACTTTCAAAACAAAACAAGTTTTTCTTTAAAAAGTGCACAGTTTGCAACTTTAACATTTGCAAACCAAACCCATAGGCGATGTGTAATTTACCAATTTTCTTTTAAAGAGAGATTCTTATACGACATTGGTATGATAACTTTGTCGTGGTAACATGCTATAATTCATACACATGCAGTTCTTTGGGTGGGGGGTAATCTCTAACAGCGCTAAACTGGGGCAAGTAAAACAACTGGTACGTACCGCCTTGTGCTGTTAAAAACCTTTCCTGTATTACTTTGTGTAAAAAAGCTCCTGTAGAAGCTCTTTTACACAAACTATTACAGGAAAGGTTTTCAACAGCCTATTTAGGTTGGAATTTGGACATTGAAATTGACAAGTTTTGGGTTCAGCACTTTTAGGGTTAATCTAATAAAACTAATTATTGTATACATAAAAGTGAATGCAAATATGTGTTTTTATTGCAAAAAAAAACTTAAATTATTCTCATTTTTATTTTTCAGAATTCCGGTGTCCCTCAGTGTTTGGTATTTTCCCCGATCGGACGGATTGTCGTAAATTCTATCAGTGCGTGTGGTTTATGCCTTTCCACCATATGTGTGGAACAGGAA
>JAULCD010555492.1:0-14485 GCA_032361085.1 Calliostoma canaliculatum | reverse complement strand
GGTGTACAAGAGGCACACCGAGGGAGTAACAAATGAGAAAAAGAGAGTGACAGAAAGAAAAGCTACAGCAAAAAATCTCCATTTTAGACGGCTTGTACGTCAAGCATGAGGTACTTGGGTCCTATTCTTCCCAGTGTCCGAAACCCCACGGGGGGCGTATAGTTATAGCCCTTACAGTGCTGATTCTTCGGAACTGGGTTGAATATAATGAAAAACTGTTTTATCTACACAAAAATGAACTTGTCCGTGTTTAAAATTTCCCGAGTCGGACGAGTCGGGCATAGTAATTCCACACCCATGATTTCAATTCAGCGCTTTGAGGATGAGTACGAGTGAGGGCATTAGTGATTTATAAACTGTGAGTAACTTAACCCTTTTAGAGCTGTATTGATTTCAGTCAGAATTACAACTCAATTTGAAAACCTATCCTGTGGTGATTTGTTTAAAACAGCTCCCTGTGGGAGCTGTTTTAAACAAATTACCACAAAGTTTTAATTATCTATTTACGACCTTTGATATTGATAAATCAACATAAACAAATAAGTAAACATTTTGAATTAAATATACTAAAATCGAAATTTGTCATTTGTGTTAAAAGGGTTAAATTTATTTTTAACTACGAGATCTGAATTAGGATAATAATAACTTTTACACACATAAAAACCTGTTTCAATATCTGTTTCAAAGATAAGATATATTTATGTTAAGCTACAAAACACTTTTTCGCCATAAAGAACACTAAAATACATACTAAATGTTTTGTTTATATACAATTGCAAGAAAGAATTGAAGAAACTTTATCTTCAACCAGCATAAAAATATTCTACTTTTTACAGGTTTGGGTTTAATCAAGATGGCTGAAATAGACACAAACAGAAATTTAATCGTTGAAGGCATAACGAGATCTGAGGGAGGATGTGTTACTAAACAAATTTATCTCGTTTATTGTTATGCTCCATCTGAACTAAGACAGACTTCTGTAATCTAGTTTTACAGAATACCTCGCTGACGTCCCTGTGTGTTTATGTACAGGTTTTGAAGAGAGATGGCTTTTTTTGTAAACCTTCTACAGAATTAGTCTGAATGTTCAAAACCATTCCCTTCTCTAAATAAACTCGCGAAACTCAGTTTTGTGTTTTTGCACGCTGTTTGACCTTAACACTGTAGCTCACAACCCGAGCGACTACAACTAGTGGTCGCGTTCTTATCTATCCTTGTCACCACCTCTTTATCTGTGTTTATTTTAACAATTAGCCGCATCATGCCTTCCAACTGGGAGGAGGGAGCGGATAGAATAGGGGGGTATACTTCGGCATGTTCATAAAGCTGATTCACCAGCTGAGCACTTCCAGATGCTGTGGTCATGTGACCATGGCACTTTTATTGCTAACTGGACATTTCTTCCCCCTGCACCAAGCCTGAAGAATCAGAATTCAGTGAAGCTGAGAATTTAGCTGAGCATATTATTTTGCATGTTAAGGTAAGCCATTATTTATATTTATCTGATAAGTACTTGTATGGAATACATTTAATTATAATATTTAAAACATAATATTATATACGTTTACTGTTATCACCGTGATGATGCAGCGTACTGATTATCACACATGCAGCTAATGGTATAGACTACAAGTGAAATATAGTATATAGTGATATTTTTCTTTATTAATTGTCAGTATAAGTGTTTTTCCTCGAATCCGAGGGAAATTGGGAATCTCATCACGCCTTCTTATTAGATTTAGCAATACTCAGTCATCCTAATTGTTTCACTGTCTCACTTATAAATGATGACTTGACAGAGCTCTTGTTCAGATATTACACTTGATATTGTTTGAATTATAAAGGAGTAGCAATACTATTGAAATATTTTATATTTTGAAATAGTAGCATCTGCGTACTAGATAAAGTATTAAGGCGTCCTACATACAGAATAGTACTTATCTGGGCACATAATCCAGCATACAGAAAGGGGGTTATTGCAGCCTCAATTATAAAATCACTGTATCCAGCTTATAGAAATAATTAATATTACCCGTGTATAGTACTGATACCTAATAAAATGTACTTTAGTAGATGTGATTTTTCTTAAAACATAATCCTGATGATAACCATTTTTATATTACATCATTAATTTAGATTTAGCATTATTGATGTGCACCCCGAGAGAACTATGTTGCATGGTGGGCAGGGATTGTATGAATTTCAATTATGATAGATACATAGAGTATTCTAGAGATGACTGTGCACTGTGTGGAACCGTACCACGGATACTGTGATGGGTATCTCAGACAATGGTACATGCAAGCATGTTGCACAGGTATGTTACTGTTATTCGTGCTTTTCGTGATGAAACGAGCGTAGCAGGGGTATACTTATTAACTATGCATACACTTGACAGTTTTTGAATCACTTGTTTGCAGACATGTGTACAGGGTCATGAAATAAAGTGTCCTAAGCAATGAAAAATTAACAAATAAAGGTGTACAGGTTCTAACTTCCTAGAGGTGATTAGTTATAAAACCAATATTTCTGTACAATTGCTATTATTTGTTGCATTTTCATTAATGAAAATGAACTATGTTTCGTTGTCAGTACTGTTTAGCGGATTGTGATACGGTAATGGTATGATAAGAGAACACTGTATAAGCTTTAATATATTCTGTATTTGTGGGTAAATAATATGTTAAACTGTATAATTACTGAATTTCGTATTGCATGTAGAGTGTAAAAATTATGCTCGCGTAATGGCATAAATTTCCTTAGGTAACCCTGGAAGTATCTGGATACGGTTCCACAAGGTATTTACTTGATTATCCAACAATTAGGGTTTTATTCTATTCATTTCAAATGATTTTCTTTATTATCTCGTATTCTTATCGTGCACATGGTAGTGCACATTTTAGTTTAAACATATTTCTGTAGGTTTCTTTCCTAACTTTCAGGAAGTCTGATGTCCGTGATGAAACACAACAATGTCATTTCTGCCATCACTAAGAGAGTTACAGTTTGTGCAAAGTGACTTTGGACTTGTCGTTAATTACATCAGCTTCCTAGCTTTTGTGAAAAGAAAACACCACATTGGAACTGACAAGTGGAAAGAAGTGAAAAAAAGTGCGTTAGATATTAAACTCAAGTATGATTTTGTGAAGTTTCAAGAAACTGATCATTTGACTGTGTCTGCGGTTTTCAAATTTGCTTATCACCACAGAGACATACTGCAGATTTGCTTAGAAATTACACTTGATATTGAATCCCACATACTGAATTGCACAGCTTTTTCTAAAAAAACAGAACAAATTGGCCATGGACAGAGTGTTAAAGAACTGTACAAACTTTTGTCAAAGACTGATTTGATAAAGTGCAAGGAAGCTGCTTACGTTAATATTCAACGTCTTGCAACGGAAAATATTCCAAGCTTGTATGGCATCCATAAAGATATTTTCACCTCTGAAGAGTGGTCAAGGATTCAATATTTTGAATACCACTTCAATAAGGCCTATCCACTGAGTACTAATCAATTCTTGTCAGTACAAGTCAAACAAAAGTATGAGTTTTGGAAATGTTGTCAAGATGTCAGTCATATTGCTACAGATATTTCAAGACAACACAAACTTCTCATCAAGGACAGGAAAAACCGAAAAGCTGAAACAATTGAGTTGAACGGAATCTATCTTAAGGGATGCTCTCGCCATCTTCCAAAAATCATTGACAAAGAAGTTACAGAAAATCTGAGGGAATATGCACCTTACGTCAATGACTATGCTCTGATACTAAATTGCAATGGTACTTGCAAACATTCTCCAACATTGCACATACTTGTTTGTTTGAGTCAAGCCCATGATGAAGCTGATCTGCAAGATGTTGGTTCAACCATTGCCACTGCTCTCGCCGACACTCACAATGACACTGTGAAAGATGTCATTTTTCTGCCTGAGAAATGCATGCCAATATATGTCAACGAGGTTGGCAATGTACAGCGGTTCCAGTTGTTTGATGACATAAGCCAAGGAAAATTGTCATCGGATATATGTTTCGTTTACCAGCACCAATCACCACATCAGACTCATGGTGATAAATGTCACAGATGCTATGATTCCTACATTTTGGAACCACTTGACTGGAGTTCTTTGGACATTGAAAGGGAGTGGTTCTTGGATGTACCTTTGCTTGTTCAAATGGTACTTGAGATTTTTCTGAATGCGGACAGCTTTTCCAGAAGCCTTAGATGTGAAAACCTGCTGCATGAAAAGCTGACAAAATTGTATGCAACATATGATTCACTCCTTCAGGTGTACAATAAAAACCACTTTGGTGTTATCCAAGAACTGAATACACATGAACTGGTGTACAATTACCACAATGTAAAAACTGTGTTCACAATTACGTCACAAGCTGGAATCACCAAATCGCTGACATTAGCGGAGAAGCAGCTGAAACTGAATGCCGATCCAGATCTCCTGTATTGGGAATCTTACATCAAGGAGCACCCGCTGGCATATGACAGTGAGGCAGGAATGATTCAGGGGTCTGTCAGCCTACGGAATTGTCACATTGTCTTTGGCATAGACAACCTTGTCCGCTTGACGTATAAAAGAGATCCAGACAGAGGACAGACAAAATCAAACCAAGTGTGTACCTTGCCACTCACCATAAAAGGTGTACCCAGAGATTCACTTGCAGTACAAAGCTGGCATGACTCACGATGCGACGGAGAAGAAGTGTGCTCCTGTAAAAAACAGAAGAAGCTGACATCACAAGATTTTGATTCCAAGATATTGCAGCAAACAGAAGAAGAAAGGTCTGCATACACAAAGTTTGCAGGAATGATGACTTGGGGTCTAAGAGAAGTATGGATTGCTCTATTTCAGAGAGTAACTTCAAGTGATATTGGTGGAAGGTCTGACACTGATGAGCTCAACACATCTCTTCAAGCCATGTCAATCTTTAAAGATGACACCGATATCGATACGTGTTCAGAGGACAGTGATGAAGAAAGTGGTTCACTGGGTGATATTTCTGAAATTGAGAGCTGTGGCGATGATATACACTCTTCTGATGAAGATATGGTCAGTGACACGGAGCTAGACAGACAGGAGATCATTCACGGATGTACTGATGACAGCATGAATGATAACAACCATACCGACACCACAGATGATGAATTTAAAAATTATGATCATCAACTACGTCTTGAGTTTGAACATTCATTTCATGAGGATATAATTCCAGTTGCAAATATCACTGAAGATGACCAAACCAGCAAGTTGATAGAACATTTCCCATTCACAATCTATCAGCCTCCGCCATATATAGAGAAACATCCTCCACCTGCTACAGGACGAGATGATGACATTTCAAAATTGAAAGAAATTTTGGAAGATGTTGCTTTCAAGACAGGACGATTTCCAATGTCAAATCTGGATGAAGAACGAATCTTACTGGCACCAGACCATAAACTTGGGAACAATCTTCTGAAACTAATCCAACAAAGTCAAAAGTATAGACTATTTCTCCCAGAATTTCCCCTTTTGCACTTGAGAAAATCCAAAATCATAAATGTGTGTAGTGCATATAAACTTGCAGGTATTGTCCAATTACTGATGTACATGAATGATGATGAAACATCTACAGAATGGCTGAATCTCATCACCATCCAGAATATTGAGGCCGCAACACGAAACATTCGAAGGCTGTCAATGGTGTTTCACGTGACATTTATGCTGTTGTATTTGGACTCCCTACAAGAAACTGCCAAGTCAGATCTTTATGAGCATTTGAAGACGTCAAGCAAACAAGCAAACAGTGATTTTGATAAAGGCTACAATGCTTTTATTGAACAACAGAGTGCAAACAATGCAACGTTTGCCATGCATGTTGACACGATGAGACACTGTGATGAAATTGTGGCTATTTACATCTCAGAGAGGATAGGAGGTGAGGAAGGATATCAACTGCTCCTGTCTGCTGTGAAATCTTCCCTACCCTTTGCATTTCTCAATGGAGCATCATCGTATGCAGCCTTTTGTACCAAACTCCTCTCTGAACATTTTTCAGCAGGTTCATACTGGCAGGCAATGAAGATGACCATGTACACCTCTAGGCACAAAAACAGCAAGGTGAACATTGGCCTTGATACGCAGAGAGAAATGGACCACAGAGATGTTTTGCGGGGTTTTCGTCCAAGAGCAAGTTTGTCATCAGTTATTCCGCGAATGTCCCTAGTTGATGCATTTGAGTCTGCACATGCCACACGATCATCTTTGTTTGAGAAAACAACAACAGATCCACCACTGCAAGATGATGACCACATAGATATATTCAAGATCACCAACAAAGATATATCTCACGTCCTGCCAACAGCTAGGATGATGTTGGAGAAACTTAGACAGACACTAAGCCTTGGGGATGATGATTGCCCTAAAAACATATATTCGCCAAGTCAAGAAATTCTCTCAACTTCCATACTTGATTCTAAATCGTTACAAATTGGACACCAATTAATGTATCGCTTTTCAGTTCGCGAAAGAATGTTTGGATTGTCCTTGGATGACATCCCATCACCACCCAAAGACGCACCACAGGAATTGGTTGAGAAAATGAAAAGAACGAAAAGTACAACCATTCAAAGAGCAACATGCAGACCAAAAGTATGCCCAACAAGTAGACAGTCCAAAGAACACAAGAAACGAACACAGGTCAAGAAAATCAAGATGTCTCTTGAGTGCATGTTTTCTGAGATGAACACATGCCAGGCAATACTCAAACCTGATTGCACAAAAGCTAACGTGCCAAAGTCAGCTGGAATTAAAGCGGCAGTGTTCTATTTGATGGAGGAATGTATTCCAATTACCCAGAGCCTAAAAGACACGGGCATATATCATGAGTCAGTGATTCCAGAAGATGCATTTTCATCCGTTAAAATTGTCATCATAGAATTTGCTGGAGTCAAATTTAAGATACCAGACCGCAATGTGAACTACATTGAATTTATTGAGAGGTCTGTTTTTACCAAGCTGAGGCACCAGTTCCCTTTGACTGACCATATGGTCATCTGTGAGGAAAAATACAAGTATACTCCTGATATTCTCAAGGCTTCTACAAGAGAAAAGAGAACCTCAAAGGATAAGACCATTTCCCATTTGAAGCCAACAGAAGATATTTTAGCGTCAACTGTACTGAGCAGAAAAACAATAACATCTACAATTCAAGGCAAACAGGCTGTCAGCATGTATCTGGCCCAGCATTTAGACAAACTGACATTAACAAATATCACTTTGGATGTTGACAGTGAATTACATATCAGTGGCTGCACTTGTGGAAGCATGAGGGCATGCACTTGTCCAAGCTATGCGATACCCATCAGAGCAGAATATGGACCCCATGGTTTCAGGAAAAAGGATCAGTTGCCAGATATCTACCAAAGAAAAGGGGAGGCAGAAATGTCCCAAGTTGACTGGTTACTAGAATTGTCAGAAGAGCTAACACCTGGGCAGTCTGTTCTTTCGGTAGTCACATCTGGAGATATCGATGCCCTTGTGATTCACTTGTTTGCGCTAAGTCGCCTGTGGCCGAGGACAGATGATGGATTCAAGAACCATGTGTATGTCATGCTTCAAAAGCCAAATCAGAAGTATGATATATACTGCATGACCAAAATGATAACACGCCTCGAGCAGAAGTTTGGCAAAGGTATTTGCCCTCAAATTGCAGTAGTGCTTTGCATTGGTGGGAATGATTTTATTCCCAAATTTGCAGGTTTTTCCCATGCTACTGTTCTAAAAGCCTTCTTGTCCAACGATAAGATCAACACACTGGCGGCTTTTGAAGGTGAAAAAAATAGAGTGAATGGACAAATCAATGAAGATGTATTCTTTGGAGGGATAAAAGAGCTCTATTGTCCAAAAACCTACATTTCAAGTCGCCTGTCTGTTGAGGACGTTCGCCAACTTTCGATCAAGAATCCATTCAAGGTTGAGTATAATGCTCCTAACAAGTGGATGCCTCCCGTCACAGCACTGAGAAAGATGCTCACTCTCCTTCACTGTCAGCTGGACTATCTACTCATGGCTGGATTTTCCGATAGCATTCTGCCAAATTTCATGCTATATGGATGTTTTCGAAGAGACGAGGATGGGAACTCCCTGTATGATCTAGGCCAGGACGTGAAAGTCAACAACAAGTCAGAACTCATCACAATTTCAGAAGAACTTTTGAAGGAGCGACTGGCGAGAGCAAGAAAGAAACAACCTAAGAGAAAATCCCGTGACACCCCTCAAAAAGGAACGAGAAGAAAACGAAAAGTTCAGGCATCCACACCAAGGTATTTATGAATATTCAAACTACTGTTTCAGAAAAACAAACATGTATGAGACTATGAAATACTTTTTAGAACAGATAAATTATGGGCAGAGGTCAATTATATACACCACATCTATTTGGAGTTTTGTGCGTTCTGAATAGTGGAGTTAAACAAGAAAGTATCATATTATGTTTACAAACAAAATCTCAGAGATCATTTATTAAATTATAAGAAATAACTTTGACTGAGTGTCAAAGGCAACTATAGTCTTCCAAGTGAACATTGGTGGGACATTCATGTATGAATGTCTGATGGACGGTTGTCGAGTTATGAGCAGTCTTTTAGAAAAAAACACATATGTGTTTGTTTATCTTGGAGACGATCAGATTGCTGCTACTTCTTTGGTATTACATATATTCATTTCTTTGTGAAAGCAAGTTTTTAAGTGTGTATAAGCTGAATAAGAACGTGCAATTATTAGAATTGCTTTCCATGAAAGCTTACATTTAATCAAATTACAAACATTAACTAATGTTCTATTATCTTTCAGGAAAGACCATCGTCATTGAGTCACTGTAGGGACAAAAGATGACTATACCTCAGGACTTGTTAATTTACTTCATTTGGACACACATGTGGACTAGACTTCATCAAGCCAAATGTGTCCTTACAACCAGTACTTAATCTTTTATCAAACTCTTTACTTTCTCGAAAAAGCACCCACGGTGGTACATGAGATATACATATGGATAGCCCAATGGATAAGCCCAATCAGTGTCCAACTGGTCCCAGGTTCGATTTCCGCGATCAACAGATTGTAACGTCGATTTAATGTGTTCACTCATTGATATGAAATGATATGAAATTTTGTCAATATCTGTTGTGTCTTCCTTTTGCGACGGCAATTTCCGAAACCGATGTATAATATTTTCAGGCTCTTTTACCACCGGTAAAACTACCCTGGCTCTGGTCCTTACCTCACTGTTCCAAGGCAAACATGCTTCCATTTGTGACTCTATCACCCAAACCCAATTTAATGTCGGTTCTGTGGCTGAAAGTAGGCTTGTACGCTTTGACGATGTCAGCAAAAAGCCATTTCACAATTCTCGACAATGACTTTCGAGCCCTATTTGATGGTACTCCTTACCAATTCATCAGAAAACACTGTAACTCATTTGAGACTGTCTTTCCCCCATTCATTATCACCACAAATGTGGAGGAAAAGGACATACCTGAAGGCATACAAAGCCGATGTGCCATCATCCTATTCAAGGAAGTCTTGGGAAATATGAACACTGCTGACGATTTTAAGACACTGGCAAATGCATTTGTCACATACATACAAGCGCAGTGTGTGTGTGTGTGTGTAAGTATGTGTGTGTGAGAGTCTGTGTGTGTTTGTCTGTGCAGTGTGTATATTTGTGAGTGTATGTTTGTTAGTGTCTGTGTGTGTTTGAGGGAGAGTTTGTGTATTTTTGTATGTGTGTGAGAGTGTATGTCTGTGTGTGAGTGTGTCTGTGTGTGAGTGAGTGTGTGTGTGTGAGAGTGTGTGAGTGTGTGTGTGTGCAGTTCATTCATAAATTGAGGAAGATATTGTTCAATATAAGTTCATGGATATACATACATGTATACGGATTCCTGTGTATTCAGTATTGTTGACTAAAGTGTTCAATAGGTTTATCATACAGTTGATGAAATGATGAAAGTTTTGTTAATAGTTTTATCCATACAGTTGCCTGAAGTGAACAATAGTTTTTTCATACAGCTTGCTGAAGTGTTCAATAGTTATGTAGATACAAATTGCTGAAGTATTCAACAGTGGTTTACATACAGCTTGCTGAAGTACTTGTGTTCAATTATTTCATACATACCGTTGGTTGACATGTTTTATCCACTCAGTGGACTTGAATGTGTTCAAAAGTGTTGTCTATATATTTGGCTGAAGCCTGTTCAATTGTTTTATTGATGTAGTTGATTAAAACTTGTTTAATTGTTTTATTCATGTAGTTGGCTGCAGTCGGTTTCATTGTTTTATTCACATAGTTGGCTGAGACCTGTTTTATTCCCATGATTGGCTTAAGCCTGTTTAACTGTTTTATTAACATAGTTTTCTAAAGCCTGTTTAATTGTTTTATTCGTGTAGTTAGTTGCAGCCTGTTCAATTGTTTTTTTCAACATAGTTGGCTAAAGCGTGTTTTATTCACATAGTTGGCTGAAGTCTGTTCAGTCGTTTTTTTAGTGTAGTTGGCTGAAGCTTGTTTAATTGTTTTAATTATGTAGTTGACTGAAGTGTTCCATTGTTTTACTTGTGTACTTTACTGATGTCTTCAATAGTTTTACTCATATAGCTGACTAAATTGTGTTCAATAGTTTTATTTGTGTACTTTTCAGATGCGTTCAATTGTTAGCTGAAGTATGTTCCCTAGTTTCATTATTACAATTGGCTTAACTGTGTTAACTTGTACTATTCATGCACTTTCCTAACGTAATCCACGGTTTATTCATATAGTTTGTTGGTTCAATTTTTTTCTTTCATGTAGTATATTATATTATGTTATTCATGTAGTATACTGGTGTAGTTTATTTTTACATATATGGTTGGCTGTAGTGTTGATCAATATATCATTAACTTGTTTTGAGCTACATTAATACGATAGAAATGTTCTATTATTATTTCAATCTTCATGAACATTATGTACAAAATGTTAATATGCCTGTACAAAAGGATTAAAGTTTAGTACATGACCAGTATACATCCAACTTTAAATTCTCTTGGAAACAGAGAATATACCTAATCTGCACCAAAGTACATGTAAATTGTTTCATTTTCAAAACCAAAGTCATTTTATTAAACATAAAACCTTCATACTATAATACTAACAAACTAACTAATGTATATGAATAGTGTTATTTTCTGTGTATTTATTAAACACAGGAAGCAAAAAATTCGTCTGCTACAATGTCAGGAATTTATAAATCACAGTTTGTTACAGCTTTGACAGGCTGGGGTTAACTCTGCCAGCAAGTATAAACAGAGTGCTGATAAGATCTCTGCTCAGTCTGAGCAGAATCTGCGGGCTTAAACTTCATACAATATAAACAAATTAACACAAATAATCAAATTAAAACGGAAGGCAAATGCATTGCATGACCACGTCATATGAAGCTCAGTAACAGCTGAATAAATTTAGCCAAATGCAGACTGGAGAAGTGAACCACAAGCACCGAGACAGATGACATAATATCACTAATCCATAGGCAACTCACTTCACGTCCATGTGAGGGATCGATTTCTCTGATGGTGTCATTGACGCCAACTGATAATTGACATTTTGACAGACGTTTGACACATTGAACGAAAAGGTCCAGTTTACAAATGCCCAAATTGATGACAACTAAATATTTTCTTAGGAAAAATATTGTTTTTCTTTGAAAAGTAAGTTTAGGAGTTTGACATCTGTAACAAAGTCCCGTTGACCCAGTTCTACTTGCAGCACATTTGTAGGACCACCCTGCCAGTCAGTGCAGTATCCGACAGGTCAATCCATATTACAACGGTAGCTTAGCAGAGGCGGCTGAAAAGAATAGTGTCATAGTTAATCCAATGTCTTAAGGGAATCTTAAAGCATTTGAACCTTAGTCTACTATTAAATTAACCTTGTCATTGCCAAATTGATTTTCGTTTTTCCTAGGAATTTAAAATGTGACCACCTTGTGCTGACGACAACTTAGTCTGTGATGAATCTTTGAAAGGCATTTAAAAGTTGTATTGGAATATAACAAAGCTTTTTATGGTTATCAACAGCTTCATTGTCCTAATGCAACGTTTCGGTGAAGGTACTCTACGTAAATATGTCACTGGACCAACAAGTCGGTTTACACAGGGCAAAATTGTTGTAAATTGAGAACTTTCAAAGAACAACAATTTTCGGTTTTTATAAAACAAATGCTAGTATCTAAAGAGATCAGCAGTTTCTTTCAAAATAGTAATTATTTCACGTTGTATATTTTATCAGTTGCAAAGCAGAAAGCAAACGCTGCTCACCATCGGATGGGTGAGTGAGCGAGTGAAGTAGAGTTTTACATGGCTCCCAGCAATATCTCAGCCGTATCGACATGGGATGTACAAGAGGCACACCAAGAGAGTAGAAGATGATAAAAAAAGACTGACAAAAAGAAAAGCTGCAGCAAAACATCCCCATTTCAGACGACTTGTACGTCAAGCATAGTGTTACTGGGGTCCTATTCTGTCCAGTGCCCGAGGACACTCCCCGGAAACCCTACGGGGTATTCTCACTGATGGGGTGAGAAAGTGTTAATGGAGGTATGTGAATGTCATACTAATAGTTCAATATTGCATGTATTACCATGTCTGTGTATGAATGTTGACATCAGTTGTTGTAATTAAACATCTGTATCCAATGATATGTAAAAAGCACATGCTAATTTGTGTCGTTATATTTCATTGTTTAAATACATAAAAATGGTATTTCCTCCGTTTTAAATAAAATCACAAGGAATACAATATATATTAGCTCGTTACCTGAGCAGTAATTACATTTGGTCAAGACGTAGTTGCAAATGTCACATGGGAATCAATGTCCCGTCAGGAGAACCAAAATAGACCATGTTAATTGAAAGAAGTTTACAAACTCACTTCCAGCATACAGTATACAACAGTTCCATTGTAGCCAAAATAAATCAATGATAACATACACCATGATTAACTGGACATATCAAAAGTCACCTCTTATACAGTGTAATCAGCTGTACCAGCAACACATAACCCTTAAAGTGCCAAGCTCAACATGTGTACATTTCAATGTCCTAATTCAAGTCTAAATGGTTTATTAAAAACCTATCCTGTGATACTTCAGGAGCTCTTTTAAACAAATTATCGCAGGATTGTTTTTTGTCAACATTGGTAGTCACAATTGTATATTTTACTAAATCCAGTTTAAGGGTTAATCCAACTATCCAACCACACGTGTGGATTCCCATGAGACTTGAATGGCTTGTAATTGGAAGATTTATGTATGTATGCATGGGAATGTACCAATCAATCTTCATTCGAGTGAACGAAGTACAAGTTTCAATTATAGAAAAATCATCACGGTTTTGCGTGTGTTGGATTTTAGATATTCAGGTTAATTATACACCCTGCACGAAGCTAAACTGTTTATTCAACAAAATAGTTTAAAACTATAAACATACTTACTGTAGTAAATTCTGTCAAATGTTCTAAAGTTAAGTAAATAAATTCAAACAATATTGATTTCATACAGAGTTTACAAAAAACACATTCTTTTTGTGGATCCGCCAAATAATTTAGTGTTTATGGATTCTATCCCGTCCTTGGGCCTCGATGTTTCCTTTCTATTGAAAAACTGATTTTAATAGATTTCACTGCATCACAGAACATGGTTCTGAAATCTTTGATACAAGGCATTGTCAAAGTGCGGCGATTGCAATGTTGTCTAAAATAGTGTTTACTGTATACTGGCTGACTCACTGCAAATCGATCAAACTGTTTACACCAAAAGACATATGAACAAGAGTATAAATGTATCGGCGGGTAAATATACAAACCAAAAAATACTCTAAAGCAAATTATGTGAACTGACGAATCATTTAACAACACACTTTTATTTTGTTCTTGTCAGGAGAGATGACTAAGATAGTTATGTACTATGTGTGCTGAATCAAAAAACAATACATCTTAAAAACAAACTGAAATTGCTGTTGTCACTCATACATACACTGTGCACACCTACGTGAGTAAATTAAGAACACGTAAGTGTTGATGTGATTATGGTACAGCGTAGGATATATTATGTTATTAATCAATTCTTTTAGGAACATTTAGAAATGATGGTGCATATTTCAGGATGTCAACTTCCTGTTTGTTCGACGTTTCGGGACCTGTACATGTACTTGCTCCTTCATCAGGTGAATGACGCTATGAGGAGGGTTTGGTTAAACCAAAAGTGGACATCCCAAAATATCCTGAACTATTAGATCGCTTACAAGAAGTCATTGCTTGAATAAAAAAACATAATGCAAGAATGGTTTTCATGCCCTCCGTGTATATATATATGTGTGTGTGTGTGTGAGTGTATGTGTGTGTGTGTGTGTGTGTGTGTGTGTGTGTGTGTGTGTGTGTGTGTGTGTGTGTGTGTGTGTGTG
>JAULCD010555381.1:0-11910 GCA_032361085.1 Calliostoma canaliculatum | reverse complement strand
TAGTCAGCTCAGTGTCAACCTCATCTCAATTATCTTTATGTATTCCTTGTTAATTGTTGTATATTGTAATCGTTGTTAATCTATTGTTGTACATCACATAAATACATGTATTACTTTCCTCTCTACCACAGTGCTTGAAAACGATACAATAATCTGTATCGAAACGTCGTCCAAAGTAAATAAAGAAGTTGTCATCCATAAATCTTCACATTGTTTCTTAGACCATTATCAAGTAATATTGTTTTGACAACTAAATAAGAAGCTACACCGAAACATTGCGTCTCAACCCACAGGTGATTTTACTATCAACTCTACAATCAGGTTTAGGGTTTTTATTGAGTCATGTATGTGTAACATTGATGGAATATGTCCAGGTAAGATGTTACTACATACCATTGTCTGGTGTCATGTCTTGCAGCCCGAGTCCATTACAGTTTTGATGTGCGTTTTTTCGTTTCCTCTGCCTTGAACAAAATAGTTTGAACATGGTATGGGAGGGTTAGGTTAAGTACTTTTGTCATAGCTGCTTGATACCGAGCCTCAAGCAAGATGTATTAAAGAAACTAACAAGGTAAATTAATGTTTAAAGTAACAAAATATATGAGACAAGCGGAGGAGATCATATGTGGATCCTCAAAAACACCCAAATATGTACTTGAAATTCTAATATCTTAATACATAAAAACATATTAAAAATATCTCATAATATACTAAAAATGAAGTTACAATCAAAAATGCAATTTAAAAAAAAAATAAGTTCGTGAAAATAATTCAGTCTTAATCGTTAATAATATGATCAATTTCTTAAGAAAGAAAATATCCCAACAAAGAATTATTCTAAGACAGAAATATGTGGGTTGTTACATTTCCTGATTATGAATCAGCATTGTAAACAAAACTTAGTAAATGTAAAGAAAATGTTTTATAGCAGGTTCAGATAAATGGATGACCCAGTTCCATTCAATAAGGACAAAACATAATAATGGCAATTTGGTGCCTGACTCTAAGGGCGTGGTTTTAAAAAAAGCCCCGTATAATCTGCATATAGAAAAACATTTGAAAGCATGCTGTACATGCAAATACTGGTTCTGAATCTTGACACTAATGGGTATAAAAAGCCAGCAATCCTGAATTTTTGTATATGCGACCCTCAAGATGCCACGACTAAACGAAGAAAACAGAAACATGGCCTTTCGACACTTGGAAGCTGGAGATGGTTGTCTTTTGTTGAGTAGGCAATTCCAAAGTTGAGTGGATAGGTTAGAGTCCAGTAGGCAGTCAATAATCAAGAGGTAATTTAGAGTTGAGTGAGTAGTCTAGTGTTAAGTTAACAAATTAGAGTTGAGTAGGCAATCTAGTGTTTAGTAGGTAGAGAAGAGCTGAGTAGGCAGTCGATAAATAAGTAGGCAGTCTAGAGCTGTGTGGGATGTCATGTGTTGAAATAGAAGTTTAAAGTTGAGTTGGTTGTCTAGAGTTGTGTGGGTAGTCTAGAGTTAGTATGTAGTCTAGAGTTGAATGGATGGTCTATCGTTAAGTAGCAGTCTTGAGTAGATTCTCTGGACGTGAATGGGGAATATAGAGTTATGTTAGCAGTCCAGAGTTGAGAAGGCAGTTGTGAGTTAAGCTGGCAGCCTAGAGATGAGTAGAGTCTCCAGATGCGACTTGGGAGTGTAGAGTTAAGTTGACAGTTGAGAAAGCAGTATAGAGTTGACTAGGTGGTGTAGTGTTGCATAGCCAATCTGGAGTTAGGTGGGTAGTTGAGAGTCCAACACATAGTCTAAACTTCAGGAGATAGCCTAGAGGTAAGCTTAGTCACGATTTGAGTTAGCAGGCAAAGTTTCAATGCCCCTTTTTGCATAATGGCTTCTATAGAATCGGAGTCAGTTGTACTATATATTGAGAGTCATTACAAGCATCACTAATGTATGAGGACTGTGAAAATGTCCAGAAGACTGACCTGACGAGGACCAGGATAAGAATGACCACTAGCCCTAGCAACAACACACCGCCCAAGACAGCACCGATTGTTGTAGCAACGTTACTGGGTCCTTGGGGGTTCACAGCTTCTGAAGTTATGTTGAAATAATATAAATATGAGCAGAGTTTGATATTCAAGAAGTACTAAAGAACAAGGTGTAAATAATATCTTTTAAATTTTTTTCTTTATTTTAAAAGAATAATAATAACACAATTCAATGTGCTTTATAACTATATTTTCAAACTTAAAACAAAGTTGTACACCTATTTTATTCTTAAACGTTTGTGCTAAATGTCAACCTTAAAGGTACTAACGTTTTATTATATATCGTCAGTAATGTATATATGTATTGCCTTACACTTTCAGGACATCCTATCTTAAATGCGCTTAGGATCATCACATAACAGATGAACACACATCAGTACATAAACGAAATCAATAACTAAAACACTGTAGCATAAACGATAAACCCAAATATTGTATTTCACCTGTACAGTCTCTACCTGTCCATCCTGACTGACATCCTGCACCACACAGTCCATTAGATCGGTTACAGGACGAGGATCCTGCACAGTGTCTGAAGGAACACTCTTCAGTACAGTTTGGTCCATAGTGGGCGCTGTCGCATGCTGCTCATGGTGAATCATATACGAGATGGGAAAAAAGGAGATGAAAAAATTAATATGGATTTCATTTCCTAAAGTCATCTAACGTTTACATTGTAAATCTTGGCACTTGATCAATTGGTTTATAAATGCCACCAACCGTTGTAAACACGAAAACCTACTATATTGGTTTTTGAGGTTTGCAAGATTAAAGAAGGTTATTGATATTCCTGTTATTGTCATAACGATTGTTGGCATAGGCTTTCAGAGATTTTAAAATAAATGTTTAGTCACTTTAATTGCCTTTTGGAACACTAGAATATTTTATCGAGGAATTTGTTGGTCACGCAAAGTGATAAAATATTTAGTTTTGCAAATAGTGTACTCCTAAAATAGATCATATAGTTGTGTTTGTCAATGTCTAAACGGCATAAAAAGATATTGCTATTAGCTAAGGGAGCTGTGCAAACTTTACCTATCAGAGGGGTACTAATGTAGCTTCACCTTAGCAAGGTTTATTTTTTAAGTCTCCGTGGCTGAATGTCTAGGCGTTGTAATGCACAGTACTGGCGATTTGGTGCCTGGCTCTGAGGATGTGGGTTCAAATCCCGCACGGGACTCAACCATGCAAAGTGATATAATATTATTTCTTTTCAGATACTGTAAACCTAAATGTAACACTATGTCACTATCTAAAGGGCATAACAATTCAGACATATTTTAAATGGAAAACATTAAGTCTTTTTGCATGTGAAATACAATAATTTATATTTATTAAAGGTGTTTTCATGATCATTACATACAAGTAATCGACAACTAAAACACCATTACATAAACTATACACATGAACAAAATGTAAGCGCCACCACTATATATATGAGCTGTTACTGTGAGCTGTGGCACTTACCTATAATGATTATAACGAGTTGTACGATATTTATAAGCCGTATATGTAAACTTCATGTGATGCAAAAGTTTTTCTTGTGTTCTAAAATAATATGAGCATAATATAATTTTACTGAAGACCAGACAATAAAGGATTAATAACATCGGAAAATATTATTTTTGTAACTATCAGCAGACTGCGTCAGGTATCACATCGACATGCGAGGAAGTGCAGAGTCTATTACAAGACGGAAATGTAATGTGTGTATAATCCATGGACATTGGTCACAGCTTCAACCCTATGCCTCATACTCATTACAAGTCGTTGGATGTTTCTCTGAGGGAAACGGTCCTATTCTTATAAAGGGCGAGTTTAAGTTCAGCGAGACTTTAAACTGGGGTTACCGGACGAGTTTCCTGCACAGTGTCTGGAGGAACACACTCCGGTACAGTCTGGCCCATAGTGGGCGCTGTCGCTTGCTGTTCAGTAACATAACTTATGAGCTCATGGTATTGTCAGGCTGTGTGCAAGTGTACCAATAATTGCAACGGTTTGATGCTTTACGTGACAGTTTTGTGTCAAATAGACTGTGGATTGCCAAATAATGTATTTACAAAACAAACCTAATGTAGTGTTAAGTAAATTATCGTTAATGTTTCACTCTACATCTACAGCTGATAGTAGCAGTTAAAACATTTTCCAATAATTTTAAAAGACACAAATATTGAACAAAGTCAGCGTGAAATTGACACATGCATTTTGTATTAAATTTAACAGAACTGTATGCTTTACTAAAATATTTGATATAATTCCATGTACTCACCCTGGATACAATCTGCACCTTTCCATCCAGCCGTACATCCACGGTCACATGTCCCGGTCACATGATCACATGATGCCATCCCATTACAATGACGGTCACTGCACAGACTCGAACAGTTATCTCCATAGTAGCCGTTTTCACATCCTAAAACAACAGTGTCATATTTTAAAGAAACAGTTATTCAATGTAGTTATGCTTAGTTTTAAAGTATGGAACTAGTCAATGTAGGTTTTTTAGTTTCTACTTTTACTTACCGTTACTCACATCAATAGCTAGTTATAACAAGATTACTTCACACCATAGTATCGTCACTGGTTAACAGTATGAAGAATGAAATGCGACATGAATTTGGATACAACCAAAGTAGATGTCATGTTAATTAATGTATAATATTTGCATTAATCTTTGTCTACAAGAAACATTATCAATATGATATGTTTGAAATTATGTTTTTATAATTAGGATTTGTGTAGTCATAAATATTAGACAGTGTTGAAACTATTTGCACTCGCACAACAAAATTAAACAAACTGTTCCTTAAAATATGTTATTTGCCTAATTAATAGTAATTATAAATCATTATATCCGAGTACAACTAGATAACTATTCAAAACATTAATTTATATAAATAGAAACCCATTTATTGTAGTGTTTTTTTTAATCAACGTTAATTTTCATGTCCATCTTGTTCATCAACATCACTATTATTATGATCATTATTGTTTTTATACATTTTAAGAATAAGTAATTTTGTCATTGGTTACTCAAAAATTTAAGAATTGGCATGTATTTGTCGCTTTATAATACTGTTATCTAAATTAGAATACCGTGAACAACAGACATATATTTTGCAAAATCAAATTATCTAAAATTGCTGAAAATAGACATCGCTAACTGATAACTAGAATTTGGTAATGCTTCTTCCGCTTTACAACTTTAAGAAGAAACATTTGATTGCCACGTATTCCAATTGTTTTATTTATTTTTTAGTTTTTTAAAAATAAGATTTGTTACGTTTTTTTAAGTGTTACTTTAAATTCTATGGCATTAATACAGTTGCCACGTGAATAATATAAGGTAGTTTAGGTACCTGTGGTACAGTCAATGCCTCTCCAACCCGGAAGACAGCCTTGGACACATGACCCATTGGAGCTATCACATGAGTGATCACGTGAACATTTCCTTTCAGAGCAATTATTGTTGCAGTTGACACCATAGGTAGCTCCATCTTTACAGACTGTAGGGAAAACACATATCAAGTGAACTTGACAGTGAGGCTTGGAGACCACATCAAAGACAATCTTGGTAGATTAGAAACAAATCATACTTGCGACCAATTTTGACAACACCATAAACAGGAAGTACATAGAAGCCATCCACATTTAGCAACCAACAAAAACATCATTTAACAATGCCCTTTTTGCCTCTTTTATTCAATTTAAACACACAATTTTTAGCCATTCAGCTTTATTATATGTGTACATACTCTTTTTATGTTGCCATCACCTTGCTTGATGAAGGTATAAGAGTTTTACAGAAATATAGCAGATTGCAAACAAAGAATAGTATATTCTATAAGCAATTTTCTCCTTATTATTTCATACCACTTCTAAAATTCCAGTTAAACAGAATAAGGATATGGTCACGTGTGTATTTAACCAAATACATATACTTAAATGCGGATAAATTTTAAAATTTACACATAAGTGATGAGTCGGTGTATTTCTATAGTTGTTTGGGTCACACAATCTGTGTAAGTGATGTACAACTCTATGTATTTCCGGGGATGTTGGAGTCACGCTATCTGCATATAGAGTCAACATTGGCACTTGACAGATTACATATCGGGTGTTGCTATACATTTTCCTTTGTGTATACATAACTGTATTTTGTTATTATGGATTAAAGCTAGATATATTAATTAAGTTATACTATTATATTTATCATACTTCATGATAACTCTGATAGTTTTCTCAGTTAGCTTTGGTAGTAAAATTAGTCCATTCCTTGGTTAAACAGGGTTAGGATTCTTCGTATATTACAGGCTTTGTCTGTAGTCGTTTTCCCTTTTGTTTCCGAGCGTTTGCATCATCACAACTTACCTATATCTTACTAGCCAGGCTCTCCCCTGTGTCAATTATTTTAACAAGCAAACTGATTACATTATTTCCTCACCTGTATCACACCTCTCTCTCCACCAGCCAGGATCACAGTCAGTTTCACAGACTCCCGTCCACCTGTCACAGGAACCACAGTTACAGACTCGACTGCAGTTCCTTCCATAGGATCCATTAGTGCATGCTGTAATCAGATCAAAACTGTTGGTTATTGACATGTCACTGACACATTGCCTTTATGCCACACAAGGTTCCAAATAGGTTATGATGCTTTTATAATATCGCATAGACTTTTGACAACCGAAGTTTATAATGGATATTTGTTTCACTTCTGAGCCAGATGCCTCACCGTACCACTGCCGAAAACAAACAATACATTGTGCATGGACTTGTGAAAGACGCACATCGGCTTCTTCAAATGCCTTTATTTTAAGCCAAACTATATTTTTTACAAACCAAGCACATTTGTTTTGTTCAGTGTTGTATTTACCTTCCTTAGAGATCAGTCTTCAAAACATTTCCTTTTACAATACATAATGTTTAATACAGAATATTCAATACATAACATCTAATACATAATATCCAATTCACACCATACATTACATACAATCAAATACAGAACATTCCATACAAGGCGAAATATATAATACATAATATTTAATACAGAATATTCTATGTGTTATCTAATACAGAATATCAAATACAGCATGTATAATGCATGATATATAATACAAAATGTCAAATACATATAGTACATATTTAACCTGGATTACGTTTCATAAGAAAATATTCTAAATACCCAAGTGAAATTAAAGAAACGTTAATGATATATTTTTGGACATTTACAAAATCAAGGAGATATGGAAATAGTATCTAACAATATAGCATATTTATTAGTCCTTAAAATACACAATGCCACAATGATGTAACTATGACAACCTTGTGCTTTTTAACACTTACTCTTTGAGAATGTAATTATTACAACAGAAGTTTTTGTAACTACATTTTCACAGGAAAGGTCTAACACAGCGTATTATCATTAAAGTCGAAACAATAAACATGCAGAGCTTTGCACTCCAGGGTAAAACAAGATTAATAACACATCTAAATAATATTAAGATAATGGGTATACAGTAGTTGGAAAACATGTAAAATTTATGTTAAAAGTAATGATCAGAAATAAAATGAGAGAGGTTTCTTTAAACATTTCAATTTAAGTTTTGCAATGTGATTTCAACATCTCACCATATATCTCTACTTCACAAATGTTAAGAGTATCATTTACTGCATCCGTCCCCGGGTTCATGATGGTGAAGATCCTGGCTGTCCCGTTACACGTCAGGTGAGTCGGGTTGTCTGTGATGGTGGAGGGGAAGGTGTAGCACACTCGGGACGGGTTGTTGTCCAGGAAGATGGTGGAGTCGGCAATTCTGTGGTTGTCTGCAGGGAACATAGACGTATGCTCAATATTATTCATTATTATTAGATTAGGTTGACAGTAGAGGATGGTTCATATTGCGAGCATACTAGTAGAAAATGCAATTTGATAAGAGAGAAATCAACATAGATCATTGCAGAGGACAATTTTTCAGTGAAATTCAGCACCCACGCACAATAATGGCCACCGCAGTGTCCGCGCATGATGTTAGTCATGGATAGGGGGTTGGGTACCCGATGTGCACGACTTTGTATGTATAAGTTATACACACTGAACGTGTGAACGAAAATTTAGATGTAGAAACATAAGTTAAATTGTCTTGGAAATCAGTTACCAAAAGGTGAGATGCGCCGACAAAATGAAAGGTTACATGCTCTTGGCATGCTACTGGGTGGCACGTTGCACAGTTATAAGCAGATCATTGTCCAGATATCGTGCTACACATTCTGTTGACGATAGACAACGCTCAAGTCGATCATTGGTGACAACTCTTGCACAGGAGCGATTAATCCCTACTTTAGCCTTACGAAATAGTGTCATAACAGCAAATCAGATTAGAGCTTGTCGCCAAGCAGACACTGGTGTGAGAGTGAGTGCCCCGACAATTCGAAAATGACTGCACATAGCTTATTTACACGCCCGACGTCCTCCCGTCATTTCATGTATGAGAGATGATTACATTAGCACAAGACAACTTTGGTGTCGGGATCGTCAACACTGGGATACTCGCTGTTAAAACAATGTATTGTTTTCAGATGAGCCGAGATTCACTGTGTACTTACTAGACAGGCGTAGAAGGATGTGGCATCATTAGACATCATTTTGGGGTTGATCTGGAATGGTGTGGGGAGGCTGGAAGGAGCGGATTTACATAATTGCCGGTGTCACAGGCCACTACTACCGGGGCAACATCTTAGTAGCCGTTTACACATGGTCACGGCCCTCATTTCATCTTCCAGGATGACAATGCTAGATGTCACACGGCCAGGAGTGTTACAAATTACCTCTAACAAAGGTCTGGGACATGCTTGGGCAGCGGTTACATCCACGTCAACAACGTCATACCACTGTTCAGTAACTTGGTGCTGCGTTGTAACAGGACTGGAGTAATCTTGACCAACATGGCTTATGACACCTCGTAAGGAGTATGCCACGTCGTATCCCAGCCAATTCAGCCAACAAAGCGGGATTTATCCGTTAATGACTTTGCTTTCATGACTTGGCAACTTTGCTGTTTGACCCTGGGTTTCATTTTGCCCTTAGTATGAGAGAATTGTGTTTCACTGACAGTACCAGATATGTAGAATAAATTGGGTTAACAATTTATGTTTTACAAATCTATTACATCCAATATCTCTTACTTTTTATGATGGTATTTACAAAATTGTTTTGTGTAAACGTTTGCACTATTTAACGAATGGCATGTATGAACTATGTTTTTTATGTTTGTAAGTTTGTATACATTTTTAAATTATGTTTTGTATACATGTATTTATGTGCGTGCCCCCGTATGTTGTTGCGTGCTTGCGTGCATGTATCAATACATGAATGCATGTCGTTGTTGGGACAATTCTGGACTGTCCTGGGGTCCTTAAACGACCACTATTAAGGCGGCGTCAAAAGTACATAAACTTTTTTATCACTAAATCTAAACACTTTCCCAAAAATATTTGATTTATAGTAAAGCGACAGGAGAACATTTTAGTAGACTGTTCCACTGTCATAAACATGGGTCAACTAAATGCAACGGCAATTGGCCAACATTGAATAATTTTTTAAACGAACAAAGACTTTCAGCTAAGATACAAAGTTCTGTAACAAAGAGAACGGAAATAGAAAACGACAGGGTGCCCGGCTTTCTTAAAATATGACACATATTTATAAATAAAAACATTGCATTGTCGAATACTTGTTTACAAGGTCATTTACCCGGGATGTACTTTGTTTTCAAGACATGAAAGCATGACATTGGTTATGGTCCATTAACTGCACTGTACAGAAAGTTCGTTGTATTTCCATCTGTTCTGAAAATGAATGGTTCATCCTTGAATGTTAAAACAACGTCGAGAAATTTTAAGAAAAGCCATCATGCCCTTGACCCTGCTACGAAAGAGAAGTCTTAAATTGAACTGAGCTCAAAAACTCGGAAACCAACAGAAGTTATCTCCTTTGAAGGGGACAACATATTATGGGACCTAATGTTTAATATTCTCAGTGATGTTACTGGTCAGAAGCTTCTCAATATGGTGCTATAGCTTACAGGTGAGAACAAGTTTACTGGTATTAAATTAACAATTTACCCACAGTCCTCATACACCCAAGAACACATCAGTCGCAGTAAACCTTAATTTGGTTTATACCTAACTCGTAACTCATTTCCAGTAGTTTGCCACAGTTACACACTATTTGTTTATGTGCAGTCAATGGGGTTAATTGTTTGAGAGGCATTTTAGAAGTTGTGAGCACAGAATGTGACAAACGTTATGGACGATCAACTACTTAATTGCACAGTAGCGACGTTTTGATATTAATTCATTTTGCCTGGCAGATTGATTATATGTTAGTTAGCATACACCTGAGTAAGGAGCAAGGACAAGCTCAGAAACGTTGGGTACACACAATAAAGTTGACATCTATAATAGTCTTGTCATATAAAGATGCATTACGTTCTTACGTTTCTGTAATTACTATTGTACATGTGAAACATGGGGGGCTTCACCAGTGGATATAGCTTAAAGATGTTAAGTAGCAAATGGGTGACTAGTTTCGATCGTGATTATCTCATCAGACTGAATTGCTACTAAGGTGTGCTGGTTTATAAAGGGTCTAACACCGGTGTAGCGGCGTTTTCAATTGCTTTGTAATGAACAGCGATTGGTTTATCAAAGTTCATTGTGAGGTTGGTACGGTAACTCATTGTTAATGTTATCATACTGGTGGGTCGCCGCTAATGCGTAGGAGGTCCTATTAGTCACGTGACTAAGTGCGCGGACCGGTGGGATTTGATTTGCATAACACTTTTTGAGTCGCCGGTTGTGTAAACCGGTGGTGAATCGCCGGTTGGTGGCGGCGGTTTTTGATCGCCGGTTTGGTGAACCGGTGGGTGGATCGTGGGTAGATCGCCGGTTATATGGGATTAGCGATCTAATATCGCCGGTCAGATGAACCGGCGTGGGCCGAGTTTAACCTAAATGGGTTAAAGTCGGTAGTGTTAACCATATGAAAAACGTGAAGGGTAAAATCTGATTTAGAACCTGTTGTTAAAAATGTGTGTGCACTTACTGTTATACATGGTTATCCCCCATAGGAGAAATTCAAATCCGACAGACAGACAGACATGTTTATTCAGTAACTTAGGCCACAGGCCCATAATACATATAGATACACATATTTTGCACTGATTAAGTAGATAATATTTAAAATATAGTTATGTACGCATATTCATTATTTTAGTGAGATATATTCCAAGTGCTTTGACATGAATTGTATTGTCCGATGACATAAGTCTATTAAAGGTCTCTTTTGTAGCTGGTCTTATATAGGCGGCTGGAAGGTAGATAGTTCTTAGTACACTGTATTTTGGACACACCATTACAACATGAAACTGGTCTTTGACTAAGTTATGACACTTTTTGTGGCAAAATGAACACAGTCTATCACATAGAGGCGTTTCACTTAAACGACCACAGTCTATAGCTAATATAAAACTATTTATTCTAAATGTAGTTAATGCATGTCGGTATGCCACAGGAATGTCAGATGATAAGTATTGTTCAATTTTAAGAAGATATTTATATTGTGAATATTGCTGGGATACACTTGAAGAGTTGATAGTAATATGCCAATCTTGAGTGAAATAGTCATAAAATCTCTGTTTTAACAGGAGCATGAAACTTCACACACATTTTGGCTAAGTCACACCACACCAAATCCATATTGAAACAGTAATGTTCTTATATATGAAACCCAGTTTTGGGAACCAGCATCATCCAGTGCTTTTAGCATGTTATAAGCTTGATGTAGAAGTCTTTGCGGATATAAACTGTATTAATTTACACCAATA
>JAULCD010555270.1:0-14503 GCA_032361085.1 Calliostoma canaliculatum | reverse complement strand
ACAAAATTGAAAATATAATTTCTGCAATATTTACTTCATAGTTTATTTCATGAGGTTAAATTAAATCGACACAGAAACATTTTGAGTAAAGTAATTTTGAAAAGTTATCATTGATTATGCATTTGTTTGGAATAAAACACTCTTACAAGATTGTCAGTTCAAGTTATAATATGTTAGTTGCGTTGGTGGGCTTTTCGTTAGTTTTTGTGTATCGATGGAAATACTATTACAGTGCAAAAGACGTTTAACATTAATTTCAGATAATATCCAGCAACAAAACTTTCTGTGACGCCATTCAAAGTGTTACAGAAAAAGCATTAGAATCCCAATGCCTGACAAAAATATTTAATGTACAGAACAAACACCAGCTTGTGAATGTTAACCATAGTAAGGATTGGAAATGTCTGTAAGAACGCCATGTGAATGTTGTAGGTATAAAATCAAAGTTTACCTGCTAATACTAGGACGCCGAGAAATGACATCGTTCCGCCGTATGCGTCCACATTAGATTTGTGACAATATCTGCCAGTGACCAGGGATTGTTGCTGCCGTGCCTATTGCTGGTTGGAACTGGTTCCGATAGTGCGTGTGTCGAATCAAGATGTTTTGGGTGTCCTTCTCGAACTTTACTACGATAACACAAATAATCAAAACCACTAAACAAAGTTAGCTTTTTGGGTCAGGGTCCTAGATAATAAAAATGTTCCCGTTGGAATAAAATATGTGACTATTTCGCAAAATGATGTCATAACTCTCGGTAATGTATGTTTTTTTCCCAAGTTGTGTATCGGTGAGAGTCTTCGAAAGATAGTGGCTATGTATAATGTGTTTGGAATTAGGTTGCACATTGAAACAGGCACTTCAAAGACGCTTTTCAACGCTTTACTACCGTATTATAGTTTGGGGAAGACGTTGCACATTGAATTTAGTCGCAAACTTCTAACCCTTGCAGTGCTATTAATCTGACCCGGATATTTCCGTGAGCCGCATGTACCGAGAGGCGGCAATGTCGAGTGAGGCACTAATATGGATAGGAGAAACTATTTTAAAATGCCGGGACACGCCACTCAGAATAACTTCTCAAAAACTATGCCGCACGGTAAGGGTTAATCACACTACCTATAGCCCCAAAGGCACCCTTGCTGATTTACTAACCTTGAGCAAATAGCTTATAAATGTAAAATAGGTTGTATACTCAGTATCTCCCGATGTTTTTCGTCCTTAGTGTGCAGTTTACAGCAATTTTGACATACTCCAAGCACATTTTCCCAGGCACAAGGCTTTAGGAGGTCGGTGCACTACGTCAGTAGAATTACCATCATCCGCCTTTGTTGTGATGAAAAGATCGCAGGATACCGACAGATATTGATTATAAGCAGCGTTTATAATGATACAATCGTGCTCATATTGAGCTAATTATGGGCAAAGTGGATGAGAGAGAATATCTCTGCACTTTATTAATCACCTAAAGCATAAAGAGTACATTATATTTCTTGTAGACGAGTTAGTTTTGTGGTCTAAAACAGGATATTGTTTTGTTAATGTTTGAAGTACATATTGCTATTTATGAAAGTTGGATCTTAATTCAATATTCCATGCTTGCTATTCCATTTTAGTTTAACATACACATCACAGAAAAGTACAAATCACGGGTAAATGGGAATAAAGAACATGCAACGTTTAACAAAAATATCAAACACACATAGCAGCTATTTAACGGTCGTGTTAGCACAAACGCAATATGGTTAACGACCGTGTATCTTTATAGGATGTGTCTGTCATTTAAGTTAACTTGTGCGTTTAACACATTTTTTTAGTTTAAATTTTCATTGTGAAAACGGTTTAAGTTGAAAAAGTTATAAACTGAAAACTTGAAGTAAACATAATTTGTAATTATACAGTTGTGACACCACAAATAAACCTTCAGATAGAAATAAAAATGTTCCGGCCTCCGTTTAACAAAGACGTCATAACTTTACGAGGTCGTAAACCATATTATTGGGTTTATGGATTTGGTCTACAAATACAAAATGTCGTTGTAAACTGTACAAGTTTCAACGAAAAACAAGTTTTGAAAACCGTGCCATTCGGCACCGCATCCAAATTAAAAAATTCTGCACTACGACAGTCGTAAGCCTATGACAAGGAACAATTATACAGGACATTGTTTCAAAAACCAATTACGATCATCTTAACACTAAAACCGCTTTGAGAAACGAAGCCCTGTAACTTAGCAGTTCTAACTACTTTCCCCATGACTAACATAAATATAGCTTCACAAAACTATTGTAATCTAAGAGCGATCTTTAAAGCTTTCGTCTTTGACTTTTGAAGCAAACAATTGACAGCAGTTGGGAAAAGAGGCATGTCCTGTTCAACAAATCTTTTTACGGGAGGTTTGTAAAACTGGGCCCCGTTCCTCAAAGCGATCTTTAGCACAACATTGACTTACGACTGTCGTAGCGCAGAGATCGCGTTGGAACCGGTGCCACTCGGCACCGGTTCCAAAGCGATCTGCGCTACGACAGTCGTAAGGATATGATAAGAAACAACTCCACAGGATATTGTTTTTTAAACCCCTTACGATCAACTTTGCCTAAGATTGCTTTGCGGGAACCGGGCCTCGGCTTTTGGTTCTGTTCGGGTAGCAACTAGTAGATTAATCATACAATAGGTAAAAACGTAGAAGACACAGCTCATTGTATAAACTCAAAGTCCGTATAACAACGAACCAGCAACGTTCTTATGCAAAAGGTTTTAAAATACACGAACTCTTCTTCACAAGCCATAATGAAAACCACCCAATAAGCAGAAGACTGCCATGTACAATAAGAAGCGTAAAAATACAATGTAAGTTTTTAAACTTTATTTACAAATGTATTATGTTTCAAAGTACGTTTATAATTACACGTCAGTATTTTTAATGTATAAAGAAAGTTTTCATTTTCCTTTACAACACAAACTTTTCAACATGTGCTTGCTTTTAATGTACTTCTTAGCTTTGATGTGATCTTCGAATAGAAATTCTTGTTACTGAACTTTATCAGTTGTCAAACTTTTTCCCAATATCTTGTTTATAAATTCCATGATTTAACAAAAATGCGTTCCAATTATCTGTTGAAACACAAATTTTCTTTGATTCACGTTCTTATTATTTTAAAAATAAACTGAAGACCATAGACCAACAACACAATTGACATTGTGCTCACAGGTAGCAGAAGCTGTAAAAATGATGACACGTTTTCGTCACTGAGGCTTTCTAATCAGATTCCCGTTCTACAACATTGATGAGAGCTGTATGGAACAAGACCTTACTCTTTTTTTCCGCTTTGCTTAGTCCCATTTCAACATACTCCATTTCTTAAACGAGTTGCACTATCACTGTTCGTGATGTTTAAATGTAAGTAAAAAACAACGCGAGGAAGTAATTATTTTCTGCCAGGTGAGTTTTGTTGGAAAATAAATTACCTGCTTATCCATCATATACATGCGGATGATTTGAATACGCCTTGTAAACAAAAATTGGATGCATAATTAAGATTTTTTTTATAACTTAAAACGTACTGTGGACTGTGCAAAAAAGTAGTGTGTGCATGCGTATGACGCACACATGCTAATACTCTTCATGAACTATTTTGTTTACGTTAGACCCAAACCATCGTCTCAGATGAACAAAGGCATTGCAACCACGAAGTTTAAATGCGACCAAGAATTCATATGAGTATGTAATTACATACGTTAGTACAATATTTAATTTTTTGGTTGGCTATTCAATGTTTCTTGTTACATGGAGTTATATCTCACTTTTTGTGCGTGTTGTAATAACTTCATTATGCGATGCATTATACTAAACATGACAGCGCTGTTACTGCGAATGTGGGTCTAGTGTAGACCAGAGGTTATCACCATGTGTTCGAGGCGGTTTGAGAAAAGACCAGCATCTGGCCAAAAAAAAAACCAAGTGCGTGTTTTCCAAAAGCCTTATGTAGCCTTAAATGCACACTTAGAGAACATTATCAATTCTAGCATAGATGTTTCACTTCAGCTAAAATTAGTCAAACTATTTTTGCAGTTTTTATTACTGCTTAGATCAGCATGAGCAATATTCGCAGAATGTACAGGCTGCTAATACAACCTCCAATATACTGTGACTACTGACAACTAATGTATCACCCGTTTTGCAAGTTTACACTTAAAGCAGCAACGAAACTAACCGTTATTATTTAATATCGTACAGGTTTTAACAACTTTAACCCATCCGTGTTTTACAATAAACTTATAAAAGTTATGAGCTCGAATACACAATATACAACATGTTATATTTAGAATCGCACTGAGTTTCGTAATGGATTTAAACTAAATTGTTCTCTGTAGTCAGCGTTTGCCCTTATTCAAACGCTAAGTATTTTAAAACATGTAAAAACGGCCAAAGCAACTTAATACGATGTTATACATGTATAAGAATACAATACTTCATATAGTTTTTAAAAAATTATCAAAGTACAATTTCTGTAAAAGCAAGCTGTTCTAAATATATCCTGTGATAATTTGTTAAAAGAGCTCCAGGTTGAGGTTTTTAAAACAAATGATCACAGGATAGGTTTTCAACAACCGTAGCTTTGGCACTCTGGGGGTTAACAAACAGTACATGAAGATAAATCGCATGAACACCTTACAAAATAAAGGGCAATCTCAAATTTACCAAAACTGCTTGTCCAAACAGAATACTCGCGTGAGCATCAACACATTTGAAGCTTGAATTACCATTGAATTGAAAGCCGTACCATTGACCGAAAGTTCAGAAGTTAACAAAGGGTCCTGTTGACAGTTCTGTTACCGTCGTGGATGAAAGCAGGGACGCCACATTGAGGGTTGATGAGTTTCACAAAGATAATTCAAAACTGGACATTTGCAGAAGCAGCTGGAAGATGAAAGCAAACATTGTCCGTGATTAGAAACAGTCGGTCAGGATCAAAGTTACCAGGACGCCCCTCTCACTGATGTTGATGTTGAAGATAACAGTTATACACCGAGGTTTACATAACGTGTATTTGATCTTTTAAATTCGAATAGTACGGAGCCAACATTGTTAGAATCGATTTTCTTAAATTCAGGATTCTTGCAAGTGGATGTTAACTTTTAGTTTGTAAGCATATGTTCCAAAACGTCGTGAACTTACGAACAAGAAGTTGACGTTCAAGAAATCCTGAACTATGTATCATCATTTAAATGTCGCCAAAAGAGTTAACTTTCTTTAACTGTGGCGTGAACAGTCAAAAGTACTTAAAAGTCGATGTTTTGCTCAAAATCAAATCGCAGTAATTGGAAAGGCGGACGACCAATTTGACTCGACATCTGATTTAAAAAACAAGGTAATATTACAGCACGTGGGATTGATTACCTACATACCAAAAATACTTTTATTTTGACCTAAATCTGCCTGTATATATTAATGAGAAGTATCAGAAGTTTGTTTTTCTGGAGAATGCTAAAAAATATGTCGAAGAAGGTAATTATTTGGCCATGAAAAATAACTTAACTTTCCTCAGCTGTGTCGAATGTCAGCTTTGGGAATGTGTTATACTGTACTATGTTATGTTTTCGTATGAGGTCTGACTAAGAAATAGTAGTTGAACATCAGTCCTGGCCCCCTTTACACACAGCTACCATAGACGTCTTAACTTGCATCTTGAAGGGTTAAAGACGTCTTAGCCTAACGAATCTTTCACAGACGTTTGGTTCAAGGGATAGTAGCGTAGGCGTTTAATGATCTTAAAAACATATTGACAAAGATCGATTATAGCTTACAATTGCGTTCTAGAAGATTTCGCAGATATTGTTTGCTGAGTGACTTGTGTGAGTTAAAAAATGGAGAACTTAAAAGTATGATGTAGTTTCAAATCACCACAAACATGACCAGGGCGGCCCTGTTCCTCAAAGCGATTTTAGGCTAAGTTGATCTAATTGCTAACATATAACATTGGCTTACGACTGTTGTAGCGCAAAAATCGCTTTGCATTCGGCACCGGTTCCAAATAGATTTTGCTCTACGACAGTCGTAAGCCTATGATGTGAAACAAATCCACATGACATTGCTTTCAAAATTACATACGATCACCTTAACACTAGATCGCTTTGAAGAACGGGGCCCAGATCTAGCGTCTCGAACAACAATAACACGAACGTTCACCTTTTCCCTAACCCAGAGTTTGCCATGAGTGTAAACTAGCTTTGTAAAGTATGTCAGAAAAACAAAGTATATTTGGCACAAGAACCGTTGACAGAAACAAATCAATAAGAAATTTAGTCAGGGATGATTAGAGTTAAAGAAACTTGAAAGGAAGCAAGCGTACAAATAAGAGGACTTGAAAAGTACACACCGACTAAGATTAATGTTTGACTGTGACAAGACCCGCCAGCAGTTTGACAGAGGTTGTTGGTTATAGGCGCGTGTTGCCATGCAATGTGAAACTATCCATGGAATACTTCGTCTTTGAAAGAATATCTTTGATTAGACTATTGAACAAGGAGTCTGCTGCCATAATAATCGTTATTGTAAAAAATCTTTGACTGTAACATAAACATAATACACCATGTTAATACCATGCATAAAACACCATGTAAATCACAAAATCAATTAATAGGTTTTCTTTGTGTATGTTTAACACCTATTATAGAAGACATTGTTTATTTTTGCTTTATAAACGTGTATTCAAAAGTTCAAGCATGTATTGCCCTGTCCCCGAAGTGTGGCATAGTTCGCCTATTGTATGCCACACTTATTATAAAAATGTGTACTTTCTAAGCTTATAACACTGCTACAATAGATGTTGAAAATATTAAGGTTTACATTAGATCTAGTATCAGGTTATACGCGCGCGTGTGTGTACGTGCATATATGTGTGCATGTGCGTGCGTGTGCGTGTGCGCACGTAATAGCGTTGTTTCTTTAAATGAATTTAAATTTAAGTCAATCGCCTTAATTATATCTCACGAAACATTTGCACATTTAGTTTAAATTCTTGTTATAATATAAATTAAAAGATTCCTGTGATTATTAATTGTGGCCATTCCCATATGTAGCTGAAGATTGCTGGTAAAACTGCGACCGTAATATGAACAAGTACCAACTGTAATACAATTAGTAAAGCATGACAATATGAGCAAATATACACAAACAAACACATTATTAATACTTTGTTGCAACGTTTCGAAATAAATATTAGTTTTGTTTTCAAGTTTTAAAGTAGTTGTTCTCATCAATCTTTGCTCACATACACAACAATAATTTCGAAATCCCACTCAAAAGCTTTGCAGTAACGCCTACCTCATTTTTTGATGTTTCGTGGTACCATCTGTTTAACGTAAAGGCCGGGGGGTGGGGGGTGATGTTACAATACCAGATAGGTTTGTGGTCTTTGGCTTAAAAAGACAACAATAAAAACACCCATTAGAAACACAGTAAATACTCACTATCAATGTGAATATTACCCTGAAAATACAGATGTTTGTAGACTTTATTGATTGTGTGGCATGGTGAACATTGTGATGTTGATGCAATTGCACTAATGGGTGTTCAAGTTAAATTTTATTAATTTTGAAGTGGTAATAACATCATATGTTACTATGCATTTGGATAAACTAGGAAAGTATAAACTGAAGTTGCACTGTGCACTGTAAATTCTAGAATAAATTACAGACATACACAATACACAACACACTCTCCTTTTATAGTCTTTAGGGAACGAACACATAACGAACGTTTTTGTTGATTCCTTGAATTTGTTTTCTTAATGGGAGTAAATAACCTTATTATCTTTATTGAGCACAAAAAGATCGTAACTATTACACCTATGTTACCGAGTTAAAATATTTTTTGTCCTTGGTATTCAGTTGATTTTCTAAACCAATCAAATCTTAAAGTTCGGATAATAATTTGGGATTTAAAGACTCATTTTGTAGTACATTGTTTAAACAGACTCTATCCGGGAAACTCGTTTCAACAAACTGTCAATACACCGTGTACAAGAAAATTTATACTAAATAAGTTAAACTTATATTTGTTTTATAAAGTATGCTACTTGTAGGAAGCAAGTGATCTGGTGATGCTGTCAACAGGACAATGATATGACAATACAGTAAGAGTGCACTAAGCCTGGACTTGACAACAACCATGCGATGTACATGACAGGTGTCCCCGAGGATGGGGATGTCGAAGAGTGCGAACGTCCCGCACCACCCACCTACCCCCATGTAAAAGTAGCCACTTTTTGTCACCTTTTTGGTTTATTTGCGGGTTTGGTCGGTAATATTCTAAAAGTTTTCGCAAGAGTGTGCCCTTTCTAGTCAAAGATAAATGTTTGATTATGGATGTAATACATCCAAACGTTTTTGTCAAATGGTGGAACGCTCAAGAAAAACAGACATTAAATTTAAACGCATTCACCTAGCCTACAGAACACGAAATATGGCTTTCTGATTTCAGGGCCCCGTTTCTCAAAGCGATCCCAGATTAAGTTGATCAGAAGTGCTAACATATAATATATCGCTTTGGAACCAATTCAGCACCTGCAGGACAGTCGTAAGCGTATGATAAAAAATAACGTTGCCTACAAAACATTGTTTCAAAAATCAGTTACGATTAACTTAGCCTAAAATCGCTTTGAGCAACGGGGTCAACATTCTGACATTTGAGTATGTGTGTAACCAATTTTGTTTTAATCACTTTTACCAAGTCATAATATATAATATATTGGTTAAACGTATGTGGTGGTGATGTTGGTTTTTGAACGCAATATGCTTAATTTGAACGGCTGGGATGACTGCCCTTTACTCGTTTAGCTATTTGCCCACTTTGTCGTTTCAAACTTAATTTAGCAAGTTTCTTTTGCGTGTAAGTGTCAATGATTTTCTCTCACAGTTCTTCCAAGTTTTTTTAAAGGTTTTTTGTATCCGTTTCAATGTACTTTTAAATGACAAATATGTAGGTAAATGTGTAATTACATGAACTACAACAATGTATTTGTCACTAAGTAACTAAATACATGTTTTATTATGCATTTAGGTTGAATAGAGGGACAGTGCACTTTTCCTTAGATAAGGTAATGGTTAATTAAATCACATAGTTCCTTGGACGATTGGCAGTGTTTCCAAGCTCTCAAGTGTACATATTAGCTTCAGCTCGAGCCACATCCGCGTTTCATAAACTTCCCGAAATCATGTGTTCTTAACAAGGAATTTGAAATTGTTGTGGGTACTAATACTTTGTAGAACCCAGGATGTCATTCTAGGTTCTATTTTTTGGGAAAATTCGTTGTGAACAAAACAAGTAATTTAAAAGTACTTTTCTGCAACACAGTATCATTCCTACAAATAGTAACAAACACACACACATGACACCTGTGTGACGAGCTTTTCTCATGGAATAATTGTGCTGCGATGGGATAATTAAAAGTGGCTTTTACCCTCATAAAACACATTTGTTTATGTCAATGTCTAAATTTAAATATAAACAAACTGTTGAAAAGTTCTCTTAAACACGTAACCACATAATAGGTTTTAAGCAGCTCCGGCTGGTCGCAGTTTTAAATTACAAATCAGTCTGGCACTCAAAGAAATAAACTCTCTGTGTGGGTATCTATTTTTGTGTCGATAAAAGCATTGCCACATTCAGAATATGTAGCCATTGCTAAAATTTCCAGTGATCTGGGTCCCGTTCCGCAAAGCGTCTTTGTGTTAAGATGATCGTAAGCGATTTTTAAAACAATTTCCTGTAGAGTTGTTGCACTACATATATATTTTATGTTTCATCGTCACAGCATATACAAACAAAATACAAGGAAATGGGCAATGCTATGAAAACATTAACTCTTTTGATGGTGTTTATTAACAGCAAGTTAAAGATGAAAATGACACTGCTCAAGTGGCTAGAAACAGAAGAATCGACACCAGTTATGTCATAATTTGAAGCGCGGTAATAACTGCAGAAAACACTGCATGTTAGGAATGTTCAGAGATAAGTCATTATCTACCTTTCTTTTTAAATTGTCCATGTGTTGCTTCCATGAAACCATCTACCCTATCAAGACACCAGCCAGTGACCCATTAGGATACTGAGGATATATGTTTCTTTCAATCCATTGTAAAATATTTTCATTTGTTCTTAATGTAAGCAAATGCAAGAGCAACATAATACTTTTGTTGATAAACATAATAGAGTTTGTTCTAAACGTAGTACGCATAAGTATATCAGTTTCTGCATTTTGTACTCAATCGTTAATAACAGGAATATTAAGAATTAAGACGTACATGTATGTGCTTCATTGATAGTATAAAGACATTCGACAAAGTAAACAGACATTGTTTGTAATACAAATTGTAACCGTTCAGAATTAATAGGATTTTTCCCTCAACGCGATTCAGTCCACGTATAAAAATTCATGTGCACGTGGAGGTGTCAATGATAGCTGTACCAATATTTTTGGTGTAAATACTTGCGTTAGACAGGGGCGTGTATTGTCCCCGACCTCGTTTTCGATTTACATAGACGATGTCGCAAAGGAAGTTTACCGTCGTAACTGTGTTATCTGTATGGATAAAATTATTTTAAGTAAACTACTTTACGCTGATGACATTGTGTTAACACTACGTGTGCCAAACTGATTTAAGTTGAACTTATAACAGTGGCCATAATGTGTTATCGATAACCTATCTCGTGATAATTTGTTTAAACTAGTTCCTACCAAGTATTTTTTTATACTATCTTGATCAGAAAAACAAACAAAATAAAAACGCTGTACATGTATATGTAAAAAAATTCAATTTAACACAACACAAACCTATTGCGTGAGTTCCTTCACTGTAGAGAGCTTAAATGTTTAGTTGCAGAGAATTTAAAGTGTTGGTCATTTGTATAATACTAATACAACAACAACGACGACGATGATGATACTTATTTTGTTTCATAATATTGTGTTTCATAATATTTGATAACACAATATATAAAGTACATTGATATTTAATTTTTGTGCGATTGTTATCAATAACATGTATATCATTAATAATTAGGTGTATTTCAAATTCTTAAAATAACTACTAATACCTCTTAAACTTTACGTACATTCTTAAGGTTTATTTGACTCAAAAAGTGAAAACATTAAGCGACCTATCGGGATAGCACACTGTATCATAGCCCAAAACAGTTGTTATAGGTTAAGAAAGAAGGTGCTTGTTCACAAAATAATCGTAAACTTACGACGTCTTGAACCATGTTCAGTTTACAAAAGATCCAAAATTGTTGTGAACTCTGCACCTTCCAAAGACAACCTAAATTGTTTTTGGAAGGTGCACAGTTTACAACATTGCAACATTTGTAATCCACTTCCGTTAACCAAGTGTCAAGGTTTACGACAGCTATACGAAACGGCGTCTAGTATACTGTTACAGATTTTGGTACTGAAGAATAAATAAAAATAGTAGCTGACGCTCTCCAGACTCGCTGCATCACACAATTACATTGGTCAGGGCCCCGTTTCTCAAAGCGATTGTAGGCTAAGTTGATCGTAAGTGCTAAAATATAACAATGGCTAACGATTGTTGTAGCGCAGAGATCGCTTTGGAACCGGTGCCGAACGGCACCGGTTCAAATCGATATTTGCGCTACAACAGTCGTAAGCTTATGGTAATAAACAACTACACAAGACGTTGTTTTCAAAAACATTTACGATCAATTAAGATCGCTTTGAGGAACGGGGCCCTGACCAGCCTCACCTTCCCTCCATTCGGGTCAACAAAGAGCTGCTTGGTCACCAAGTCCGGCAGATGAGTCAAGGGCTTGGTCCAGTCCCAGTACGGGATGCTGATGTGGGACTTCTTCAGCATCAACGCCCGCTCCATCTGCACGACGTACAGACGATGCCACATCGGGAAGGACGGCATCCCGTGCTGGCAGCACACGACCGCGGTTCCATGACTGTCCACGCAGCCAGGGGGAGAGCCGTGATAGCCAGCAATAGCCTGGTAGCCCATGGAAGTGTCATCGGCCTGGAGGTCGTGTAGGGCTGATTGAAGTGCCACCACTTCGTCTTCGGTTAGATGATCTACGCTTTTTCTTTCCACATTATCTGCAAATAAAAAGAAGAAAATTGTTTCTTTCAATACAAATCAGTGAAATCTAAGCCTCGGGAAAATGTACGTTTTTCAGTTTATTTTTACTGACCTGTCAAAATTAAAAATTAACAGTGCACATTAAAAAATAATAACACGTTTTCTGTATTATCTTGTGATAGTAGCAGGGGATTTTAAAGCACAGTCAAAAAGTCTCGTCCTTAGAGTGTTTGACAATCTGGTGACATATAATACATTTAGACACTGCTAATGTACTGACCCAGACCAGATACCATTTTGTTCTTGCCTGCACGAGCATTTCATTATCACACGAAACGTGCATTTTATTTAAAAGGGAGAGATCGGACAACTCGATTATTGGCTGTGCTTTTAGTTCGTGACAGAACTTTATCATGATATAACAGGACTGTCGTGTGAATAAGTCCATTAACCCTCACCGTGCGTCACAGTTTTGGAGAATTATTCTGAGTGGCGTGTCTCGGGATTTTTAAGGGTTTTACATGTTCCAATCAGTGCCTCACTCAACATCACCGCCTGTATATCCATGCAGCTCACGAAAATATCCGGGTCAGACTAGTAGCCTGACCCGGATATTTCCGTAAGCCGCACGGTAAGGGTTAATATTCTGAAAAGCACTGCCACTCGTCCTTTTTGTATTACTTATTTTTAATCGTATTGTAGAAATGTTACATTATTATTATTTCAAATTATACAAATGCATTATAACAACCATTTAAACGTGAAATTAAAATTAAAATTGAAATCTAACCATTTACAAATTACAAACATAACCGGGCAATTAATAACATTTCAAAATAAAGACTATCAGTTACAACTTTGATCACCCTGTACTGTTGAATTCCTGTGATATAGTATTTGTTTAAGACAGCATAAGTCTGTCACAGAACATTTGTAATGATAAAAACTCATTATCAAAATTCGAAAACGACAAGTCACTTCCGTTACTATATTTCATAGGGTTGGGCCGTGTTTTTCAAAGCGATCTTAGGCTAAGTTTATCTCAATTTATTTTGAAACAATGTCCTGTGGAGTTGTTTCTTATCATAGGCTTATGACTGTCGTAGAGCAGAGATGGCTTTGGAACCGGTGCCGAATGGCTCCGGTTCCAAAGCTATCTATGTGCTACGACGGCGTAAGCCAATCTCATATTTTAGCACTTATGTTTAACTTAGCCTAAGAAGGCTTTGAGGAACGGGGCCTGTGAGGTATCGGTATGCTGGTAAACTGCAATACTAATTAAAATAAATACGTATCGGGATTTGTTTGTTGTGTTTTGGTATATTTATAATTAAATGGGTTTTTAATTTTTTAATAACTTCGCAACAACAAAAAATTTAATAAATTTTAAATTATTTTTGTTAAATAAAAGTGTAGTGCTACTTTTAAATGTAAAAACATCATCAGAGGATATGTTTTCTTCAGCTTATTTAGATTGGAAATTAGAAATTTAAATTACAATGCGTTTTCTCTCCCAATTTATTGCAATATGTATTGTAAGACATATAAGTGTAATGCAATATATCGCAATACAAAATTTGGAGCAATAGGCAGCCTTGATACTTTAAGGAGAAAAAAAAACTAAGCTTATTTTTCAAAATTATTTAACACTACAATTGACAGCTACAACAATGATTTCAATACAAAACAGTTTAAATCTTGGATTGGGATTATGGATGACAACTTCTTTATTGGCATAAGCACAACGTTTGAGAGTATTTTCTTATTCCTTTATAACCTGATCATGAAGTCAGAAATACTATGAAAAGTAATGTACATGAAATAAAAAATTGTCATTCATGAATTTCCCAAGACTTATGTTCTGCACTTCTAATTGCCCATGAAATTTATAGAAAATTCCTCTACATTTAAAAATTGTTTTCATATATTACTATTTAAATATTTCGGGCAAATTTAACAAGACAGATCCCTATTTTGCACTATTCTCCCATTGTCATTAAACTACACATTGTTGTCGTGTTCAGTAAAATGTGGACATTTACAAAGCAACCACAACAACAACAAAAACCACAACAACAACAACAACAACCACAATAACAACAACAACAACAACATGGCGAACAGGGCTTGACGGGCACAAACAGCGTAATATTTTATACAAAACCAATTCATAATTTATGCTCAAGTGACATAAAATGATTAGGTGCCAATTAATAGAAAATTAAAAGCAAAATCTACCTTTATATATTAAAATGACAAAGAAGAAAATTACAAGAATTTAAAGTGTAATGAATAAATGTAAGCCTAAAACAGCCAATAGTTTGTTCCTCAGGAAATAAGTTATATATAATAAGTACATGTAAACCACTATTGTACATGTGTGGTTTTCTTGCTATCT
>JAULCD010555159.1:0-14506 GCA_032361085.1 Calliostoma canaliculatum | reverse complement strand
AATATCTGTATATGAATATCTGTTGCCAAGGCAATATCTGTATATGAATATCTGTTGCCAAGGCAATATCTGTATATTACCTAGTTTACATTGACGTAGTTTTATATTGTGTGCTATCGTTATCTCTCACTACGTCAGCTTCATTGTTTGCGGGCGAGCAAAACGTAAAGGTTCAGAAAACAAACTGATCGGCCACAGTCGTCAGTTCTCACAACTACCACATTGTCTCTCCCACGGGCAAAGATAAGACTCCATCTTATCTGCTTCTAAGTCTTATTAGAGTTAGGGTATGCTAGAACTGCATATTGGGTTATTAATGTATTCCATCTTAATTAAAAGATAAAATGAAGCACACGTGTATGCATGTCAAGTGTATTATTTATGTGATAAAGAATTAACTGATCATTTACTGTAGCTGTGGTGTCAAGAGCCCAACTCATCATGGTAATTGAATGAATGTGATTAAGAATTAACTGTGCCGAAAGCAAAATGCCATCTCTTAACACTTTTCGTCATACTGGTGTTGCTCAATTATTTTTCGTTTACTGTTTCTTGTATCAGTTATATTACTAGGTAAGGCGTTGGGTGAGAGGAGCGATTAACAATGGAATCACCTTGTATTATAAAGTTTTATACAAAAATATTAGACAAAGGTGGTCGCTTTATAAATCTGTTTCATGTCGTCTTGTTCTCACGACACAAGAAGATTACCATTTTACCAATTCGTCTTCCAGCAGTTGTTTTTGACTACGAAGATAACAATCATTGCATGTGGTGATATATATTAATTCTTTCTCAAGTGGTATTTTATTTATTATTAAGCAAGCACTGAGCGAACTGAAAAAGTGAACTGCCAATATATCTTTCATTTTAACATTCGTATTTACCTGATATCAAGCTCTTATAAACCATAGCTAACAGCCATGGGTTCCAAATAAAAATTGAAGACACTGTGTAACTCCTTAACCCTTATCGTGCGGCTCCCGCAAATATCCGGGTCAGGCTGTTAGCCTGACCCGGATATTTCCGTGAGCCGCAGGGACAAATAGGTGCTGGTGTTGAGTATGGCACTAATTTGAATAGGCAAAACCCCGTAAATATTCCAGGACACGCCACTCAGGATAACTTCTATGCCGCACGGTAAGGGTTAACGAACAGAGAGAATTACATGGAAATATACGCCTGTGTACAAAATGGTTGTAAATGTATGATGTCGTAAGTCATATGACTGAGCTGATGAGTTGTCTTGGAAACGCCCCCAAAACACGTTTTAAAAATAATTTTGAAGTGCACAGCTTACAATTATGTTGACATTTGTAAACCCAACCTACATGCATAGTTTACAATGTCGTCAGTTTATGATGTTTATGTCAGTGTTTTAGAACACCATTTTCTTTTGGGAATGTAGTTTACAAGAATTGGTGGCATTTGTAAACCGAACCCATTGACCCGGTGACGTTGTTTATGATGTCATAAATTTGGCTTTGTGAAATGGTACCCTAGCATGTTTTGAGCCTTTCATTTACCACAGCTTTCATAACCCTCACTATTCAGGTGTATGAAAAAGCTTCAGACATAATAGAAATAAATTGCATGTTGTGTTCTATGGAAGTTAATCTAAATGTACATAATAAATATACAAAGTTTCACACGCTTGTACAACACATTAAATTGCTCTGTGGCTTAATACTAGTGTATTAAGTGTGTGTTGATGAAGGGAAGTGTAACAATGATTATTGACTTAATATAAAATGTCAACATTTTATGTAAATTTTCAGTATTTACCTCAGAATGGTTAAATAGCATTAAAAAAGGTTACGAATTTTCGGGGCATGTGCTTGCTCCTTCTGCATGTGCTTGCTGCAAGCATATGCCCCGACACGTCGTGAACTTACGAGCAAACCTGAAGTGGACATCCAAGAACTCCTGAACTATGTACCACCGCTTCTAAATGTCCCTAAAAGAATTGAACATTCACACAATTTGGAATCATGTTATCACATAAAGCTGACTTTGCACATATAACATTGCATCTCATATTTAATAAATCACATAACTAGAATTTCCCAAAGGTTTACCATATATACAGAATTGTCAATAGTTGTAACGTAAAGTGATGATCTAATGACTGCGCTATAGCTTATATTAGGTTAAAAACAATATACATTATGCTTGAAAACGATACAAGTATTGCTCTGAAACGTTGCGCCTCTGCTAACGGTACAAAAGTTCGTTCCGAAACGTCACACCGTAATAAAGAAGTTGTCATCCATAAATCTTATTTAAACATATATCATCTAATTCTAAAATGGCAATTAAAGAAGTTATTTTTTAGATAAGTTTGGGAAATATGAGTGGAATGTGTAACTTAAGAAAAAACACATTTTAATAGTGAACAAACTTTGAATTTAAAAAGAATTTCTTAATATTAACATTATTTTTTTAAAGAATAACACGATGTTCATTTCCTTCAAACTAGAAATGATTAAAAATACATTAATAAATGTTAAAATCACTTACCTTGTCAATACAAAAGAGCCTTTATACTTTTTATTTTATATCTGCGCATGTTTGTGCATATATAACCTGTAGAGAAACCTATAATCTGTTCATCCTCTGTTCTATTATCTAAAAATGGCTGTATATCGTCGTCTACTTGTTACGTTAATATGCCATTTAACAAACATGTAAAAACTAGTTGTTATGTAGTGTATGACTATTTTATAGTCAGTACTGGTGACCATAAGCTAAAATGGAGGTAAATTTTAAGATATAAGTAGCTGATGTTAGTGAAAGGAGAAATAAATAGACAGCAACCAGACCAAACAAATGAATAGCCAGCCTACGGTTACCAATGTATCTTCAAAAGTGTGAGTGTTCAACTAGAATTTAACTAATGGACTGAACAATATGAATGCTTCCGACCAAGTCGGTCCTTTAAGCACGATGTCCAGCAGTTTTAGCGTATCAGCATCAGTTGTCTGAAACCCTCCCAATCTACACCAGGCTTAACTCTGTCAAGCTCTAAGTCATTAATGAAATGTGAACTGTGTTGTGTGTCTGTCATGTTATGCTTATTTTACTTTCCTTTACCGTGTTTTAGTTAACTTTAGTTTGCTGCAATTAAACCCTCAATTAGGGCTCAAATGTAGTCTTGTGTTGTCCAATTTATGACTGAACGCTCGCATGAGGCCATATAAACAGCTTAATTTGCTTTTCTAAGCACCTCTGTTTTAGGTTGAAGGTCCAGTTTTACTTGGTAAAAAAGGTGGGTGGTGCGATATCTATTACAAGGTCATAGTATATCAAGTGGAATTTCTTTCGATATGAGCCAAGTATAGCTAATGCATGTTATCATGAAGTGAATTAATTAGTTGTTCTCGCAATTTACATGCCCAACTCCTTGAACTTGTATATGTATGTCTGCTTGAAACAAGTTCCAGCGATTAGCGTATTGCAGTTAGCATTAATACCTCACACAGACACATTATATCAACTCCATGCCGACCAGTCGTTGAGATACACCATCGTCAGAGTGCAACCTTTACAACATATTTTGATCTGACGTGGCCGGTAAGCAAATCCCGCACCTACCTGTTGCTGAGCCAACACTCTACTACTACACCATCGAGGTGTATCGTGTAACCATGGAACTCATTAGAATATCAATATTTAAGTTCGCTTAATCAGCATTAAGAGAAAGACCCTTTAGTCTGATATCCAATACTTCCTTGATTTTTATTATAATTCACGAGTGCATTCTTTTTTAACAGGCAACTGATTGCGACTAACTCTATGAGCGACGTGACCATTCGAAACTGCCATGGGCATTTGGACATCTGACAGATTTCGGGCTAGAAGTAAACACAATATGCACAGACACACCGCTGGCAAAAACCTCCATCCCTCTTGACTGTAACTATTGATCAACTCATCTTGGACCAAAAACTTACTACTCGATAAGGAATGGATGTGAATACCCCTTGGAAATGGACTTTGTACTCTGCAAACAGCTAAGAGTTTTGGACGAATACATTTTATTATGAACGTCTAAGATGCAAAAAAGCAAGTTAAAACTTACTAAACAGAAATATGAAAAGTGCCTGACACACTTTTATCCTGCTTCTTGTTCCTGTGTTTGCATATGCTTAGAATCAGAAAAAGCCCGTATGGTAATACTTAAAAATTGCATTACTCTTTAAATGACTATTTGCATGACGTCTTTATTTTTAGTAAGATCGATTTATATCACTTTGAAAGAAATATTCTAACTGAAGTCGATAACAAAGTGTTCAAGATGTTAAATAAGCCCTGAGGGAAAATATTTTACAATTGAAAGTATTAATATTCTGTATCAACAATAAAAGTAGTATTTTTTAATTGGAAGAAACAATTGTTAAATTGATTTCAATTGACAATATATCTCGCATACAAGTGTGTAATAGACTTATGCAGACATAAAATTATTTAGCAAAAACGTACGATTAAGGGCAAAACCACATGACTTCATAAAGAATTAACCAAGAGGCCCCGTGTAAATCGCAGAACAGTTTACAACAATCCATATTTCTATTATATCAATCAATCTTATTTCATTTATTACTCAGAATGTATATTCTTATTTGTGGTAATTTGTTTTTGTATATGAATATATAATATGAGCTAAATTAATTTAAACCTGATCTTAAAACAGTATGAAGTCTGTTTTTCTTGGATGAGTTAAGGTAATTACAAACATACAATATACTAAATATAGGGTAATTTAAATGGGCCACTTTCAGAGGGCAGGAACACTGGGGCTAGAATAGTCCGGGGTAATTTCTTTATTGATCCTTGATTGTGACAGCTTGGACCATATTTTGAGAAGCATACGCAATCCCAGTAGTTATTTACCCAAATAAAACCCATCCAAATTATGTTCTGCAGTTACATTTTACAGAGTATAAATAATAATTTGTTTTGATACCAACCATACCATCACTTTTAACCACTTTATATTTTATGTAAATTACTGGGATAAAAACAAAACAAAAGCAAACAACAAACAAAAATGTGTGTTCAAGATACATCTAAATGAAAGTCCAACTTGATGCATTAGTCAAAAATAAACACAGATAACATGTTTAAATAGTTGAAATGCCCCAAGTTACAATGACATGTTTTAGTTTTGTCTATTAACTTTATCTCTCACTACATCATCTTAACACTTTGTAGCTCTTCTTTTACAAGGTTTAGAAAGCAGAGTAATCTTTTGCAGACGTCAATACTCACCGACCACTTTGCTTTTCCCACGGGTGTAGATTGATTGCGTAAGCAGATAAATTGGAGTCAAAGGAAATAAGTCTTCTTGAAGTCAGGTCATTTATTTCTAAAACACAACTGTGTGTTAATCTTGTTTAAAAATAATTTGCTGGATTAAATTGAGCATATTTTTAGGTTTTCTAATTTCCTTGTTTGTGCTGTGAAAAAAAGAAAGCTTTTGACACCATAATTTAGAATTCCTCTAAAATCCCTTTACTGGCACGCTTGTACATTTGTAAATTACATACATACCACATCCTTAATACGGTTTGTTGACGTTATTGGATAAATATTAAGAACACACATATTTATAGATGGCATCTTCATTAGTGCAGTAGTGTGTACCGAAACGTTGCGTCATAAATACTTAAATGCCAAGCAAACAGTTGGATAACTATTGCTACAAAAATATTTTCAAGTATTGAATATACACAGAAAACTCGTCAATTATAAACAAAGCTCAGTAACTAGTCATTCTTGCTTGACAATGGTTTAAAAGGCTATACCTACACGTTGCATCATAAATGCCGAAATGCCAATCAAACAGTTGGCTGAATATTGTTGCGAAATATTTTAAAGTTAGTACATCTCCTCATGAAACTTGCCAATATCAACATCCGTTTTTGCAAAGGGCCCCTTATATCAGATTTCCAAGACTCTCTTAGCACACAAAGTTAATAATCAGTGACCAATGTAATATTCCACAGACTAGTTTTGGACTCTAGCTCAATGAAAGACAAGATTTGAACGCACTTGTCAACGCAAAGGTTCTGACTATTAGAAGATACCATGGCCAATTGAACATCTGAGAGAACAAGAAATAAACACTTTATGTACAGACACACCACGGGCAAAATCCTCTATCCCTCTTTACTGTAGATTATTGATCGACTCGTCTTGGACAACAAATTAACCACTCGGTAAGAGATGTATATGAATAGCCTCAGACAACTGTGTCTGCGCTGTGTCTTTAGCTATGAAGATATAGACAGAGTATTTTGAAAATAAGGTCTATAAAGGGCATTTGTACACAAAAAAGTGATTTTTCTTAAATTGCTAAAAATTAACTGCAAAGGGTTGAAAATGTGTTTTCAAAAACATACAAAACAAAAACAAGTGTCTGACAAAGCACAATTTTTATAATTTGGGATTTTAAAATGTCTCTTTTGAACATGTTTGTCAAAAGCCGAGAAATGTCTTTGGATTGCCTCCCTTTGTTGTGACGTCATTGAAGACGAAATGAAACATGGCTTTCTACTTCGACTCGTATCCATTTCATAATACTGAATCCTAATATTTTGATCCGGTGCTTAAAAATCGCCCCTAAATTCAAACACTGACCGAAACAAGTCAGACAGCCACGGCCATGGAGTTCAGAATAGAATACAATTGTTGAACATTGTTGTAACACATTCGTAAAGCATGGCAGTTCAGGGTAACTCAGCTATTTTGTAACAAGATACTCACTCGCAGTGAAATTCACCAAAGAACACATGTTGAAGGTGAATGAGTCTGATTGGTTAATCACATCTTCAATTACGTCACAACAAAGGAAAATAATAAATGATAAACTAATGGAACGTTATTAAAATGTGATTTTTCCCAAAAAATAATACATTTAATAAAATGTAACACATGACAAAATTAAAATTTTACCCAAACAAAAAACCTCTGAAGAAAAAAAAGGTTAAAATTGTGTGTATAAATGCCCTTTAAACCGAATAGAAAAACAGGATGATCACTTAGTGATGTTGAAAGCAGTGTCAAAGACTAATTTTATTGCTTTGTTTAGCAGATTGACATACCAAGAACCATGCAAAAAATCATGAATGAAATCAAGAATATTTTATAATTGCATTTCTGCCGTCTATTGTCTTTTTAATAAATATGTGCAAACACGTTTCTATTTTCTCTTAACAGGATTCACCTTATACATCTATAGCCCTTTTTTTATATGCAACCCTTTGCCACCGGGGATAAATTTGCCTTATTGGGTAAACATACCCCTAGTCATGATTATAAACAATTTTGCCTCCGAGGGTTTTGTCGAAAATGTTTATATATATAAATATTGAAAGTACAGTCAAATAAAGCTCTACGTGATTTAATGAATTATGTATGTTCTCTTGTGCGATTACACATAAAACACCTCGTCATCCCATAAAGGTAAAGTTATACCCTAACCTGTCACACACTTTATTGCAATGCTGATTCATTAATTATCACACGCAAAAATACAAATTAAGGTAATAGTTTTTAGAAATGACCAATCTAAAACAAAATTCAGCATTGTTTGGATGTCAACTACTTTGTACATATGTTTTCAACGTTTCCTGGTACGCGTATAACGAAGTTAAAATAAACAAAATCGTGAACTATGCCTGACTAGTTCTAAATGTCTAACACAGAAACAATCTAAAACAATTCAATAAATTAATCTAGGAATAGTTTAAGTGGCGTACACTGTTCACCGGAAAAAATGTATAAAAATCATTTAGCGGTTTTCTATTGGTTTGATCAAACCAATAGAAAACCCCTAAATAATTTCTACACATTACTTCTCGTGGTTACTGTTAAGTATGTCATGAAGTGGGGTCAAATAACAGCACCACCTCCAATTAGATAAACAAAATATGTTTTCCTTTAAGCAGTGTATCAATATACCTCAACGTTTTATTCAATGAAACATGATTAGAAGGCTACACAATTTCTCAAGATATATTCAAGTAATAATTGGTTATCAACAGAACGCGATCTTTGACAAAGTTATGGATTTCTGGTTCAATAAAGTGTGCATAGGACATTTAAAAAAAATTCACACAACATTAAGTTTGATTATTGGTTAACTGTATTGTAATTATTGATGGGAGAATAAAGTACAGATTGGTGATTGAAATACATATTATTCCTTGAAACACATGTTATGTCTTACAATTCTGATTGCATCATTTGTTTGATTTCCACATTTGGTTTTTAATACCTTTTCATTGCGTCTATTTAGAAGGGCTGTTGAAAAGTTATTCTGCGTTTATTTGTTGGACTAACATTTCAAAGCCAGGTTTGTTTTGAGAAAATGTTCTTAGTAAATTCTGGTTATTACAAATATTATGTGAACTTATTAATACCATTATAACCAGACATTGTATTGCATTATGGTTCAGTGTAAAGTGGCCAAACCCAACGATTGAAATAAAACGTATAAAACTACTGTCACTATGAAGATACCGAGCAACATCTGAAAAGACAAACCTATTTGAGATTGAGTTTCAAATTTATCTCTCCCTCCTGCCCCACGAATCTGAGTTTGTTTAACTAAAAATGTAGTTACTTATTTAGTATTGTCATATGGTGAGAATAGCTCCCGACTATTTATACAACTATCAATAAAAAAAACTCCACCTAACATGATGATGGAATGCCTTGTCACCAAGTGACTAAGCATGCGTGGGATTTCGCGCTATTCTAAAGATCTGATGTCAATTAAAAAGGCAAGTGTCAACTCCAATCCATGCGTTTGTGTTTCAATTACTTTTGTAAATACCACACATGGCTCATTATTCACACTATTTTTTATAAGAAATAATATTTTATGACAATGAACATATCTCTACAGTCGTGGTTTTGAAGTTTGTCACTAGCTTTGAGAATATGATGAAATATATCAAACATTATGTATTTAAATTAGTTAGCCAGAGATACTATTACTGGAATAAACATAAAATTCACATAAGGCTCATCTGATAACATTATTAAAATGTAAAATATATGATAATTTAATCGTTTGGGAAAGAAATATTTTTAAATGTGTCAGTCCCAAACAAGTTAACGCTTACAGACATTGTCACAAAATACAGTACTTAAAAGACGCTCCTAATTTACTTTTAACAGACACCGATACAATAAATTTTATTGCATTACTTGAAACTTGGAATGTGTGACATACACTGTGCGTGAGTATATAATTAGTTGTCTTGAAATCTCATAGTGCTCACTAAATGAACCAGCATTGGTATGAAGGAGACAAAACCCCGTAGATAGGTCCATAGGTGTTATTGATGACATTATTTGATAGTTAGGTCCGACAGCATCATTCACCTTAATTATTCCTGAAGTTAAGAATAAGCAATTAAGCATAAGTTGTACAAAATGTGTGGTATGTTTATTTGTCTTCTTAATTGGTTTTGACATGTTTTTCTGTAATCCTCGTGAAATGTAAACTTTCAAAGGGAAGAGTAATTTGTTTTTTATAGTCTCAGTTCTTCATGATCTAATTCAACATCCACCATAGAAATTCTACATGATTGTCCTTCTACCACTACAAAAAATGTATATAAATTATTTAGCGGTTTTCCATGACAATAATTTCTACATTTTTCCAGTGCACGTCATAACGTAAAAAGCATAATGTTGCTTATGTTGTAACGCAGAACATTTTCATTTGAAGAACATAAAATTCATAAGCATTTCTTTCCTCTTTATACAATACCATGCCTAAAAATTCAAACACATTACATCATAATATGTGAAATGATTAACATCATAATGCATAGTGTGAGACACAAACAGGTAATCTGTTGGTTAAAAACATGTTTGTCACATTTGAGGAGAAACACGACATTTAGACACAAAATTAGCATCATAGAAAACTAATCAGTTTCATCACCAAGAATCTTGGTGATTAATCACCTGTGCATGCCCTTTTGTAAGCTTGAATTCCAATAGTGGTTTGATGAGGTCTCATCAATGATAAGGTACACATTTTGTGTTTGACTAGGAATCTGAAGCTATAACACTGACTTATTTCATAGTCATAATAGCAGGTGTCATTGTGTCAATGAGTTTGATTAACAAATTCAAAAAACTATTGTTAGCTGTGTATGTGTGTGTGTGTTTGTATGTATGTGTGTGTGGGTGTATGGTGTGTATGTGTGTCTGTATGTATGTGTGTGTGTATGTATGTGTGTATGTATGTGTGTGTGTGTGTGTATGTATGTGTATGTATGTGTGTATGTGTGTGTGTGTGTATATGTGTGTATATATGTGTGTATATGTGTGTGTATGTGTGTGTGTATGTGTGTGTATGTGTGTGTGTGTATGTGTGAGTATGTGTGTGTGTGTGTGTGTGTGTAACTGCCAAATATATTATTTATTTCAAAAGATTTAACCGAAAAACACTTCATTCATTTGAAAGGTGCGCCGCTTCCCCAAAATTTCAGTCCTATTTGTTACAACATTTATTATTATTTTTATTTGACTTTTGGACGGGAGCAAGACGAAAACTAAGGGTATAGCAAATTGGTAAGACCGGGGCGTTTAAAAATCGTTATAGAACATCCCTTATCAAATTCACTTTTCCTGAATCAGACAAAATGAATTCTGTATAAGATTAATGATTCCGACTTAACATTTAGTGAAGATTTGTGTGAGTCCAACCGGATGTCTATTTACCATTAAACAAACTGAACCCCTTTGGGGTGACAGTGGTATTTACTTATCACGTAAGTTTACACATGGCAAGAGTCATCTTCATAGACATGTAGTAGCGTTACAAGTAGCTTTAATGCCAGGGGTCGACGTCGTAAATCATATCACTAGACCAATGGTTTAGTCTACAAATGTCAAACATCATTTTTAAAATGCGCACGTTCCAAAGAAAAACTTCTTTTTCTTTGGAAAATGCGCAGTTTACAACGATTGTTGCTATTTGTACATCTCAACCACTGGTTCAGAAAGGCCTATGACGTCGTAAATATTAGAGGGCTATGTGAAGCGGCAGCCTGGAGGATTTAAACATCTGACAGACTAGAAATAAACAAATTATGTACAGACACACCGCTGGCAAAAACCTCTCACTCCCTTTACTGTAACTATTGATCGACTTATCTTGTACAACACATTTACGACTCGATAAGGCATGAACATGAATCGATCTAGTAAACTATTTTTGCATTGTGCCTACTAAGAAATTTTGATACATGAAATATATTATGCACTTGAAAAAAAGAAAAGCAAGCTAACACTCAGATCACTTATTAATACAGATCGAGTTGTCAGAGACACGTTTCTGTTGGTTACATACGGTCGTCTATGTATTTAATGAACTATAATATAATGTTTTTAAATTATATATTTTTTAGACTACCGCCTTGAAAACTATTTTCTATTAGTCCACATCCATAGTTACTCCGACTAGACAAATAAATGACAGAATCGTCACATAATTTTAAAATAACAAACAAAAATCAAAGTAACATTTTTCTATAAATGTTAAACGAGCTGTACACGCCATTTAAAGTTTTTATATGACGACTTGTTTGTATGTATGTTCCCGACGCTTCTTTATAAAGAAGCAAGCAATTGCCTTAAAACCTCGTTTACATATGTACAAAGAAGTTTACATGCAAACTAGCTGTATTATGCCTAGCCAGTTCTAAATGTCTCTTAACGAATTACACTATTACACCATATCATTGTCCTGCCTGTAAATTAAACACTAAATACATCTGACCATACACATTGCATTCGAGTTTGTACTTATTTCACACAGATAATAGTCTACGTAAGAGGATTAAAAAAACCATGAGATGAAATGTGTAACAATTATGTTTGAACGTGTATCTAAAGTCATAGAGACTGTACTATGTATGTGTCCTTGCTGAAGACTAAGTTTTATGACGAGTTCTAATATATACCAATATGCACCTACATAAGTATAGAGTTAACGGGAGGTAGCACAGTTTTGTGTTCAATATTTAAGATTTTTTTAATACTTAATTGTCGCGGTTTTGTTTCACAAAGACGTCGTAAATTTACGACGTCGTAAATCATGCCACTAGACAAAATTGTTTAGTTTTCAAATGTAAAATACATTGTAAAATCTGCTCTTGCCAAAAAACAAGTTTTTCTTTAGCAAGTGCACAAATTACAATAATTTTAACATGTGTAAGTTAACCAATTGGCCCAATGGTTTATGATATTGTACATTTATCCAGACGTTGCTTGGAAGAAGCTTTAACACTCAACATATTTTAAAACCTTTTGTCTTCGTTTTGTGCTGTATATAACCATGCTATTGTTTAAATCACAACCTAGCCCAGCATAGCCTGTTCCAAAACATCACAGAAATACAGTCCAACCGATTCGTCAATTATCATACTCACACAATGGTTAATGAAGAAAAAAAACCCTAAAATTGGCTAATATGAAGTAACTTCAGAATCTTCTAAGAATATTTCAAGTCATCTAGACTTTCCACTAGAAAAAATGCATAGAAATTATTCAGCGTTTTTCTATTGGTTTGATGAGATTTCCGCAGGAAATCTCATCAAACCAATATAAAACCGCTAAATAATTTATTTACATTTTTTCCAGTGTTCATTGATAAACAAGAGTGTTTTGAATAAAGTGGGTCATATATGAAAATATAAATAACGCTTGGAACTTAGGAACATGCTTGCAATTATACACAAGACGAATAAATATAGTCTACGAGAGGAGAGTGTTTGTAATTTAAGCAATATAAGATGTGGTATAATAAGAATATTACATGAACATTCCCAAGACATTTGACCTGAACATGTCAGTGACTATTTATCTGCAGAATGGATGCTTAGATGCTTGGATGGTAATCACTGTATCCTAAAATGTAAAGGTTTGTACCATGAAGGTGTTATAGGAACAGTTAATATGATCCTTAAAATATTCACGCCGGAAATATATTTAATCTAAAAAACAATGGAGATATTCTATCGATATCAACTTCTTTATCGTGATTTCTGCGACGTTTCGGTGTAAATACTAACCCCGTTGTCAAGCAAGTCATCACAACAACTTCTTAAAAAGGCCCATCAAAGAAGTTATGAATAATACTATTCCATCTTTAATGTTAATTTAGGCTTGTCTTGTACTTTTGTTTTCTTTTTCTTGCTCATTTTAAACTGTTCTCGCCGCGGATAGCTGAGATATTGCTCATGCGGCGTTAACCAATAACAATAACAATATCCACTAAACACTAAAAACAATGTGAAAATTTCAGCGGAAAATTCACAAAATGTTATCAAACTAATAGAAATCCGCTAAATAATTTCCATACATTTTTTAATAGTGATCGTAATACTCACCAGCGCAACCAATAATACTCACTAGCGCAACTAGCGTTACCCATAGAAGGTCGCGTCCAACTGACCTTTCAAAGACAATTCAATTTAAACCAATCGGATTAAAGCTTGTTTCGGTATTTCGGTTTTTGCTATAAGAATTCAAAAGCGTAAGCCACGCCCTGCTGTTTACACGACCGTGTAAGCGGCTCGCTGATTAGTCGCTTTGGGGGTCAGTTGAACACGACCTTCTATGGGTGGCTCTCAGATCCTACATGAAGAGTGTAGAAAGCCAACGGCGCTGTAGGACTGGTTTTAATGAGTTTTGGACTCGGTTCCTCAAAGCGATCTCAGGCTAAGTTGATCGTAAGTGATCGGCTCCAAAGCGATCTCTGCGCTTCGACAGTCTAAGCTAATATTATATTTTAGCACTTACAATCAACTTAGCCTAAGATCGGTTTAAGAAACGGATCTATTATATTTCAAGGGCAATGTGACTCAACATTCAATGGGAAATATTTCACAAGAAGTAATATTTCAGCTTTGACAATTTAGAATAAACTAGTTTTTCAGAAATCTTAATTTCCGGATAATATTGATCTACATGCACCAAATCTCGCCTGCGAAGATTCTTTGTGTTAAGAATTTAACAAAGTTTGTAGCAGGATACATGACCTCAACATCAAATACTTCTTGTGTTTAATATTAGACAATAGTTTATCTTCAAACACAGTATTAAAGTGGTAACAGGACAAATCAATTTCGTTATTCCATTGTTAAAACAGCTTAAATCCCTCTTTAACAGATTACCAAATATCAGTGCTGAGTAAATGTCAGTGGCTTGTACTTTTGCCTTGTACGTTTGAAAACCTATCATATGATGATTTGTTTAACAGAGCTCTAATCGGAGCTCTTTAAAACAAATTATAATTGAATAGTTTTTCAACAGCTTTTTAGAACAGCATGACCAAAACGTACACATCCTTAGCCTGGCACATGTATTTCTTGGCTGATTAACTGTTTTTTCCGCATCATAGTACAATAACATTGCGAATACACCACCAACAGAAGAGAACAAAATATGCTTTACTGTAAGGTTACTCCGAGGA
>JAULCD010555048.1:0-14509 GCA_032361085.1 Calliostoma canaliculatum | reverse complement strand
GTTTTTCTTTGAAAAGTGCACAGTTGACAACATTTTTTTGCATTTGTAAACCAAATTCATAAACCCATGGTTTACGAGGTCGTAAAGTTATGAAGTCTTTGTGAAACGGGCCCCTGGGGTTTAGTGAGCGAGTCGCCGGCCAGATTACCTGTGTATTGACATGGAGATACGGATAAGCTCCCCTCACACGGAACGATGTTTAGACATGCAGTTTCTGTAGGCCATTGTGTATTGTTTTATTTGAAAATACTAAATCTTGATTGACGCTTTCGTTACTATCAACAGTTAGTTTGACTCAAGTTTGTGACGAGAAGTGTTTGATGTGGTAAAGAATAGACAATAAAAGTGCCATGTGATGTGAAGACGGATGTGTCGGCATGTTCACTTTTTAAAGTGTCGTTTAACACACAATAATGAAATGTAATTCAATGTAGGCATATCTTGTAGTTTAGATCAGGTTAAATTAAGTGACGAGGAATTTGTATGCCATTTAGATAGTGACAAACACAACTATATGTTATATTTAGGATCACACTGAAAAATTGACTATTCTATCCCGTGCGGGATTCAGATAGTGTGATCCTAAATATAACATAAAATTAAGTGACGATTGTGTCGAGTCTTATTTAAATAGTTTTATCATTGCAAACTGGGCGTTCTTTGTACTTATACTACTAGTATATTAATTTATTCATCTTGTCTGGGCAAAGAGTGAACCAACATATCCTGCATTATTTCCTGATAAAACCTGTTTAGTTTTTTAGTTGATGTTGACAGAGACATTTTTGACAAAAATAGGAAATAACACACTTTGTAAGAAGACAGAACAAAACGACCTCTGCTAGACTTTAATATCATTTTTTACACACTAACTGCATTGGTAAATTAGATGATATATCGCAGTGATCCCTTAAATAGTGAAAGGTAAAAATGGCACAGGTACAGTACAACTTTACTAAATATTGTATTTGACGACCATATAACACTGTGTTTTAAGGGTTAACATCAGCTAACAAGTTCACTCATTATAATGGGCTATTTCTTAAATATATCTTTACAATGTTCATATCTAATATTTTATAGAGTATTTGTTAAAGTTGTGCCAATTTTACCGTGCCATTTTTACCTGTAGCATTTTACCTATATTCCCCTAAAATAGCATGCAACCTATAATATCGTATATGCAGGTTTAGTTCAAACTACAGGACATGCCTAATTGTAGAGTTTATCAACAAGGATGTAGACATAAATGTATTCGTGGTATAGAGTATTCTCTACCACGATTATAATTATTTATACATCCTTGTTAATAAACAATTTAGGCATGTCCTGTTATTTGAATTTAATGATGAAATATAACACACTAGCGCGAATTTAGACCAAAATTTAGTGTATTAAATACTTTTCTTTTCAAATTCCAATTTTTAAAATTGCTGTATTTCTGTGGTGGAATAGTAGCTCATAGACTTGCTTATTTTATAGACTGTCTACAAGGCTCTATCAACATTCCACAGTCTTGGAGCAGAACTAAAACGAATTAAGTTACTCAAATACTGTAGTCGTAAATAGTTTTAAATATTTGTTTGAAAATAAGAATTCAACAGAACTCACTTAACACTCTTTATGGGCATTCAGAAGTTGATGTAATTTATCACATGAACTTTTTTGGATTTCAACTTCCTTTAATTGTGAACACGACGTTTCTGAAATATTCCTTGGGTGTCTGAGTTGACGAAGGAGAAAATAATAGCCTAGTTGCAATACAAAATATTTCATGTTCGACTTAATTTACACAAACGATAGTTTTATGTTAGAATCCACTTGCACAAACGATTGTCAGAGTATAAAACTACTAAAAGTGCAAGCGTTTTAATGATTTTTAACACAAAAACACATTCCGCACACTACAATACAAGTTTATCATTACAGTAGTTCTAAATTTATATTTTGAAAAACCATATCACAAGACTTTGGACAATGTTAACAAATACATTTGTGAAGTTTAGTGTTGAGTTTAAATTCCATATTTTTAAGAGTACCCTCACTTTTTTAAAAATTACGATTGTTCAACAAACCCGTCTGTATATCAGATGTGTGGGTATCATAAAAGCATTTACATCTAACATAACAAAATGTTATGTGACAAGATGACAATATGTTATGTGACAAGATGACAATATGTTATGTGTTGGTATGTTACTAACAATGCATGTGGTATACTAAAATAGACCACTTATATGATGGTCAGTCAACTTTGTAGGCAATCTTCAACAAGTCACCTATAACCCACTTATTTGATAGTCAGTGAAACTTGTAGGCAATCTTCAACAAGCCATTTGACAGAGTTAGGTGAATTAGACATATTTAGGTGTTTACAATAATCATAAAAATCAATCCAAAAATAATTCTAACCAAAACAGCAAATATTTTTACTTTGTCAATTTGTTTTATACAACAGTTAATAAGATATTTCGATGTTAACTTCTTTACTGAGTAAGGTGCCATTCGAATACCTTATACATTTATTTATCATCAAACCTCAGATATTTAAGAATTATGTGTACATATTTAGAGTGAGGCAATGTATGTTGACAATATTCTTTATTAATATGTTTAAAGTTACCAATGCGTTGTATATTTAGTGTCCATAGCTACCCGTATTGACCACCACTGCCATATTGCCAATTGTGTTCAACCTTATTTTAACGACCTGTACACACGTGAGAACTCCCAGCCTCCCCACAGAAGCTGTACATTCAGACACTGACAGCAACATCTCAGACTGGCTTCTACCTGGAGTGAATCCCAATTACCTGTCTTTTTGAAGCAGGTACATTGTAATTAAAGCACCTGTTAGAGTTAAGTGGAACGCGCACCTGTACAGGTAGATTGGTGGGCTTGTGGTCACTTCTTTCACAGGTGTGCCTGCATTCCGGCCGGGCTATTGTTATCTGGGGTAGAGGTCATCTTCTACTCGGATGTCCGAGAATGCAAAAATGTAGTGTATTGTGTCCGTGAGTGGCCGAAGTCAGATAGCGTCCACCTGTGGGATCCTGTCTCCTACTCAAACCAGCTTCCCTCAAAGGCTCGACCTCGGTCCTTCACCCGGAGCAATCAAACTCACCAATATAAAATAGCGATAGAAATCGCTTTGATCTGTCATGAAAATCTAAACACGGAATGTCCAATTAAAAAATCAGGCGCCATTGATAAATTAGAGCAATTAGTGTTTTTAGTGTTGAAAAAATGAGATGAATCGTTCAAGAAGAGAATGTGCTTGTTATCATTCAGATAAACATTTTATAATCAGATGAGGGTTTCAGCTCGATCACCTCCCTTGTTATAGCATAGAATACATTTAGTTTGGGATTCAAACAACTGTAAAACTTTGTTTTTATAGGTAAAAGGCAGTCTCAAACATAGACACAAGAATGGTTAATATTTTTAAGAGGCATTTAGAAGTTGGTGTATGACAAGAGGTTGACAAAGATATTGACATCCATAATGGTCTTGTCATATACAAGAATGCTTGATATAAGTAGCTATACCGACACGTTTCCTCGTAACATGATAAAAAGTTGTAATCCATGCATAACAAGTGTTTGTCCTTGATACTGTCTATAAGGTCTATTTATATTCCACAGTCATGTGCGGGACTAGTTATTGTACTCAATGCGACGTTTAGGTGCACTTACTGCACAGATACATTTATTGTGATAAGAAGTTGTATATCCAGAACCAGCTATCTTGATCTTGTTTCACCCTTAAAGTGCTGAACCCAACACTTATAAATTTCAATTTCCAAACTCCAACTTACATAATTTGGTGAACACCTTTTCTGTAATAATTTGTGTGAAAAAGCTCCTGTAGGAGCTTTTTCACACAAATTATTACAGGAAAGATTTTCAACAGCACAAAATGTTACCATTTGAGTTGTACTCAGCCCAGTTCAGCACTTTCAGGGTTAATTATCCCAACACTGTGATAACAGAGTAAGACTCGCCACTGTTCCGCACTTAGAGGGTTAGGTTTGCACAATTTTAGTAAGAATAAATTAATTTATTCGGAATATCTTGTACTGTGTTCAAAAACCGAAGAAAGGAAACTTCATACGAAATTTGCTTACTTCACATTGAATAGATAACATTTGATTTTTATCTTACCTGCAGATTGTTTTCAACCACAAAACCCTATTAAAATGTCTGCATATAAACCTAGGAGCATTCATTTATTTACGGATTTAAATATTTTTATGAAACATATTTTTCTATATTTGGTAGTCCTTCAATAGTTCTTTTAAAAGCTTGTAATAGTAACACTTTGATTAGTTATTTACAGAAATGTGCCAGGATTATTATCAGAAAACTCTTTTGGAACAAATAATAAAGGTATACTTATAAAGATTATAGTTTAATTACGGAAAAAGTTGCATGTATAGTGTAACACTGGCGTGTGCGTAGTTAATACATTTTTTTATATTTCTACAGCTTCATTGTCTATGAATAATAGGGATGTGTGGTATTACCGGTAAACCGCAATACGAACTCAAACAGGTATCGCGATATGTTTGTGGGGTACCAGTAAACTGATTATCATGTTGGGTTTAAAAAAAATTATCTTTTATTTTCATTTAATAAAAAGTGTAAGTCGTACATAAACTGATACAATGCCGAATTAATTTTAGTTGGATTTCAACTTGTGCTGTAGAAAACCTTTCCTGTGATAATTTGTTTAAAGGAACTCCCGATAGCAGCTCTTTTAAACAAATTATCACAGGATACGTATTTAACATCAAGTTTAGAATGGAATTTGGACATAAAAATATGCAAATTATTACACGGTAAAAAGCCATTTTTTTCTTTCGCGATATATTACAAAATGTATTGCAATATATAGAAGTGTTTCGCAATATATAGCAGTACAAAGTGTGAAGCAATACACAGCCCTAATGAATAATGTATGTGAATATTTAATTATAGATAAATAGATCATTTATATACTTATATAGAATCCCTTAACTATGTGTATAGTTTAATCATTAATGAAAAGAATAGATAAAGTGTTCAATTATAAATCAGCGACCCTGGCAATTATTTAAAATAGAAGCAAAAACCACATCATCTTCTAGTGTTCAGTTAAATGTGATAATTATTTACTCCTGCTATGTTCCAATTAGACATGCTGGGTCGTTTCGCTACACAACTTGGTTTCTGCGCCGGCATTGTGGTAACACTATCGCCATAGTAAAACATCGCTCACTTTGTTTGAGTTGGCCGGACGAAAAATGACAAGCGGGGCTCTTAATCTAAAAATAGCCCACTACTGCTACCTGTCGGGTGACGTCGCGGCTTCTGATTGGCTGTCGGCATGCATTGATCGTAGCGGCACGCGCCACTGTTTATTCACCGTAATCAAGTTATCAGGCTTAACAATAGGCCCATGTCACATAGTCCCTCCCTCGCCCGATATTCTATACTTAGTGCACGCGCCGCGCCGCTTGCCCACACTTCGCCACGCGACCACTTGGCTTCGGAAGCCATACACTTCCTAGCATTGGAAAAGTTCTACTACAAAGAAAATATGCATGATTCGGATCTCTCTACCACCATGTATGGAAAGTTGGTCTGTCGGACAGAAATGACATCACGTAGATTGGACATGTGCAAGAACTGTCCGACCCGTGTGGGAAATGGCTGAAATATGGCTTCTCAGCTGCTATGGCTCTTTGTTCCGAGACGCACAGATGGACAGTCCGCGCGGCACCTGTGCTGCTTCACCACTGGGACTCCTAATATCCCCAGTCATGTTCCCGGCTCACACCCATCTGGTGGGCTCCCGAGCTGCAATATGTGCACACTCTAATCAACCTACATCTGCTTCACAGAAAACACAAGGAGAGATTAATCAGCGCTTGACAACTCCGTCTGGAAATATTGCATGTGGAAGTCTTGAGGGAAATACTGAAGAACTAAAGCGATAATGAAATCAGAAATTACTTGGAAAGTTAATTTTGTGTCGTTGTTTTATAACCCTTGGATTGTCCTTTGTGTTCAGTCCAATCATCTTTTGTTGAATTGGTTACCATAACAACCTAAAGAAAATGGATATACTGGAATATATACAGTGAACCGTATCAGTTTCTACACCTGTTTTAGGAATTTACAGACTTATTACCGGTGAAACAAATGTGCTAAAACCAAAGGATGAGGATACAAAGTTAAGAAAAGTTATGGCCAGTTGTCGACTGAGTACAAAGTCTCGAACCCGGTCTTTGAATGTGAGGATGGCAAACAGGTGGGGCGGAAGACGAACGAATACTCTCCCCCAACATAGAGGATCAGTGTTCTGTTATCAGCATTCTAGTCTGACAGTCTACACACCACCCATGATCTGGTGCCAGTTAACACGGAGTCTCACGTGAGTATGGAGCCAGGGCCGATAACTCCGTCTCCATTCCGTGGTTCGTGGGTTATCTACACCTCTCACGTGGCCAGTAACGCAAACAACGAGAAGATGGCGACTTGTGATACGGAAATACGACCGGCATCTCAAGACCAAAAATATACAGGACTTTATAAAACTATATCGGATGAAAACATGTTCCATCAAACATATCAAAAGTATTTTTAATTTTGTGGAAATAAATTATAATAGTTTTTTTGTTGCGCAGCGCAACAGAAAATCTAGTTTACCAAACTTGGTACAGAACTTACTTTTAATTAATAGATAATACTTCAATATTCATTTTTTTCTTTTAAAAAGTTTTTACTAAGCTAAAAAAATATTTGGAAGTGTCCTTGAAATCGGTACTCGAGACTTTTGCCGCCAAGTGTTTGCTTTACTGCAAGTTGTCTACGCAGGTCAGAGGGTGTGGAGGGATGCTCTCTTTACTGTTGAAGACATGATGCTTTCTGATTAAACACATGACGGGTGATGGCCGCCCCATCTGGTCTGGGATATTTAGTGTCACATACCAAGCCTCAGCCGCACAGCCCAACAACAACCCAACAGTCAAAATACCGCAACACAACACTTATTTATTTTTGCTAATCTTCACAGCACCCAGGCGCCGCTAGTCTGAAGCGGGCCACTCGAAAGCACACATGAATATATGCAGATTCGCAGGTGTGCGACTGCGAAACATCTACGGGGCGAAGGTGACGGATTTTAATGCAATTTATCAGCCATGGGAGGGCGGCCTCTTTGATGTTTGTGTTGATTGACAGCGTGGTAGCTCCAGCGACCGACTGTCTGGCGCCGATCACGATAGCAAATATACACACAGTGAATGGGTGACGTCACAGCGCTGGCGCCAGTCTGTCGCGCTCCGCCGCGGCTGATTGTTGAGGGGTCCTCAATTAATCACCTGACAACCTCAACATGGAATGCCATGTGCCCAGCTGCACTGCTCAGGATGGGAAAATACTTCTAACTTTCTAAATATATTGCTAGACGTCCGCAAAATTATATTGTTTACAAAACTGGACAGAAATATCTATTTTAAACGTTAAAAATCAAGTTTTGTGTTGAAAAATGAGCCTGGGAAAAATTGGGAGTGGGCGTGGCATGCATTAATAAGCTTATACAATACTCGGCTCTGATTGGCTAAATGGTGACGGGAATTGCTAATCCAATCCAAGCCAGGTTTGATTGGCTGGCTGGGAGGGCGGAGTCAGCTTGTGCAAACATCGCCGCAGTGAATAGAGATTCACACGACCGTGGGGTATAAAAGCAGGACCCGGCCTTCTCAGCCTCACATTCAAGCGATCTCGCTCTAGTCGGACTTACTCGCTCACGGAACAGCTCTATCTTACTTACTACCGGCTTTACCTACTCTCTTACCTACATCATGAAGGCTGTTGTTGATACTTGTGTTCGCTCCACCGACTTCAGTGTCAGGGATTTGAAGATTTCCCGACCTAAGATGGACGACACATCTGAAATGTCTGAGTGCTTCCACAAGCTGAAGGAGTTGGTGCCGTCAGTGCCAGACAACAAGAAGATCTCCAAGGTTGCTCTGCTGCAGCACGTCATCGACTACATCCTTGACTTGGAGATTACCCTGGACAAGCACCCGGCCATGGCTGCCATCCCCCCACCCCTCGCGGCAGTCTGCCGCTCCCCACTCGCAGAGAAATCGGACCTCAACACTCAGATTCAGGTAAATAGTGTTCTTGTATATATATTATAATATACACATCTTCCAATTTCCTTGTATGTCTTGACGTTTAGGTTTCTGTAACCAAATCAGTGTTTCTCTTTTCTTCATTAAGCTGTTTTTATCACAGTAATTTTAATCACATCGGGAAGTCAATAACCGTGATTTGTCAATTCTACAGCGTTTATTTAATATTGGTTTGATATATTTGTATTCGTTGTTTAATTAATGAACACAGATATTACTGATATGATGTTATGTGTCACATTTTATGTAATATTTCGTTTTTTAACCTGTAAAAGAAAATGGCTCCTAGCTACTTCATTATTATTTTATGTTGATAACTGGCATCTTATGGATTATTTTGCCTCGTTTTCAGTTCGGTTGTATCATGGATACGAATGCTTCCTCCTCTGTCTGCGACCTGCGACCACCCTCCAAATAGGCATGCAGCGGTCACTTTGCTAGGCAAAGGCCAAATCAAATGGTAGGTACCACTACACGATACGTCTTTATGTTAAAACAAAGCGAGAAACATTAGCACAGCTGCGCCGAGCCGTGTGCTTGTGTGAGATAGTTGAAATATTTGGCAGGCCGTTGTGGCGACAGAGTGGCGCCGGACTAGCTGGGAGCGCCTACATTCAGAGAACAGGTGCGCTGGGGGGGCCACCGGCGTTAACTAGCAGATTATACCCTGATAATGTTTCACCCAAGATAATCTTTCCATTCGCCTGTCAATTTCAAATCTTTGTAAATGATTTTTATTTAACTTTATATATTTCAATATACTAATGGTATTTATTTCATTTTTCCAGAACTTCCTCACGGATGCATCAAGGATTACTATCAATCTGCTGATGATCTAAAGCCGTTACTGATGCCGCCGTCAGTTGTGAACGCCAGCTCATGCCAAGCTTTCGACAGACGGACGCGCGGACGAAAGACTCGGCACACATGCACGTGCAGCACGCCCATTCCGTGGGCCAGCTGTGACAGAGTTGTGAGGACTGAGTGCACGCACTGTGAAAACTGGGACTTCACTGCCACCGGTCATTCACTTGACCCGTCGTCATTCCCGGAAGGTTTTCCTTACCTCGGACAGATGGCAACACTTTTTACACATGATTGGAGATTATCAAACTTCCCAACGATCGCGTTGTGAGATTATTCACTAACGAACACTTGTTTGTGTGAAAACATTGTTGAGTTTTGTTTCACTACTTGTTATTGTTGACTGTAAATGCGTTTTAATGTTCGAATACAGTATATAAAACTTACATTCATATTTGTTTTCATTTTGATGTCTCAAAACTGTTTAAATTGATATTACAGATTAACCCTTATATTGTGTTTAATAAAACTGTTCAAACCTTTTTCAGTGGTAATTTGTTTAAAAGAGCTCCCGCAGGGGAACTCTTTTAAACAAATTGCCACTGAATAGGTTTTCGACAGCTTATTAAAATAAACAGTACATAGCGCTCTAAGGGTTAACATGATCACTTGGTATACACGTCAGCCCCTCCCCCAACTGACCGCTGGGGGTTAATGTGGGGCCCAGGTGCGCTTTCTATGCCCACTTCAAACATAGGCAGAACATCACAAAGCTAATTAATTTGGCTACTCTCAGCTGTGTCAGCCAGGTGTAGTCGCAACGCTCGGGTGATTACAGGTGTGTGAGATGGGGGTTGTTTGTCAACACAGTTTCAAATGTGTTAAATCGTTATTCTGTGATGTGACTCGGATTACAATTTCTAGTTGTCGACACTTAACCAGCAAACAAATTTCGCAATTATAATTAGCCGTTTTAGTTTGTAATACAAAACGTCATGTTTAATTATAAAGCGGATGTGCACGATTTAAAGCTTGGGTTGAGATGTGGACGAAGTGTGCACTTCCACCACAGTCCAAGTACCTCTTCCTCTTTATAACCTTAAGCGGACAGAGTTTGGACTTCGTTTGACAGCTGGTATTCTAAGCACATGAAGCACGTGACTTTTAACTGTCCTTCATATATCGGATGGAACTACGTGTAATACAAATGTTAAAAACCATTTCTACATAATTAAGAACATTAATTTTAAAAGTAGGTTTCAGTGCAGCGTTAAACAATTCCTCGGTGCTAAATTATCACGTTTATTATATTTTTTCAAAATTACATTTATCACTTGTTCAATTTACAAATTTATTAAAATCATTCTGTGGTAATTTGTTTAGAAGAGCTCAGAGAAAATCATATCAGAATTATTTTAAACAAATTATCACATCATTTTCAACAGTTTTCTGGTTTAGAATACAAATTAATTTGAACACAACCAAAGGATAAAAGGTTATAGACGTTGAAATGCTGTCACTGATGCTTTAATGGTTACTTACCCCTTAACGTGTTGAACTGGGGCGAGTATAATTCAACTGATATAATCTTGTGCCGTTAAAAACCTTTTTTTGTAATAATTTGTGAAAAAAGCTCCGATAAGAGCTCTTTTACACAAATTAGTACAGAAAAGATTTCAACAGCTTATTTAGTTTCGAGCTTAAAAACATTGAAATTGACAAGGTTAAAAGTTGTGCTCTAATTGTCCGTGCTCAATCTGTAACGACGAAATATAAGTCTTGGAAATCAGAACGCCATTCCTGAACAGAAGGTTGTATTGTCTCTCGGAGTAAATCGATATCAGTATCAATAATAAATAGCGACTTTCACAGTCGCTCCACGCCTCCCGGCATACACCACATAACATGGGTATTCTGTTGCGGGGAAACGTCCCCAGATTTCAGTCGACCTTTGCCTATACTCAGCTATAATATATTTATGACGGAACATTGTTGACTGATGCCAGAATAACAAAAGCATCGCTTTACAGCTTTCGCTGTCGCCATCAATTAATTACTAAAGCGAAGCCGATTTCCCTTGTGCGAAACAACAATGGCGTTGCGAAGTTGATAATCAGAACCAGCCAAACAGCCTGGTATTGTTTAGTAGACGGAGCTCAGCTGATGGTCAGCGACCCGTGGTATCTGATGACGGGTCTGAACGCGCGAGATCAATAGGTTGGTGGGATCTGGTGGCGGGATGAGGAAGTGAAACATACATCGCACAGCTGGCCGGTCGTGTGATGCGTGACTCTTGTCTATTTCCTTTCACACAGATGTGTGTGTGCAGCACAAGGAAGAATATCCTTATACGTGCCTTACAACATAGCAGAGAGTATTGCGTAATTACAAATCTTGGAAATATACAACTATATGTTACATTTAGGATCACACATCTGAACTAAAAAATTACTGGAAATATTAGATTCCTATATATTCCCCTTTTCCCAACTTCAACAGTTAATATTGTTATATAATTTTTATCTTTATAATTTAATTAAGAAATATTGAGTATTGGAAGTTAAAGACTAAAACAAGGACCGTCTCAACATGTGATACATGTAACATCATAAACTTGCAAAGATGTTTCTAAAAAACGAGTATAAAAGTTATCTGACGTCATGACAATAGTTTAATGGTGAACTATTTCTTAATATATTTACAACTTTTTCGTTAAAACGTTAAAACTACAGAACTATTAATTTCTGATAAATTATTCATGCTGTGCATCTGTGATACTAAGTTTTTAACCCTAAATGTGCTAAAAGAAATATCCGTCGTTTGTTGTCTACATTCAAACCAGAAAAGTTGTTGAAAACCTATCCTGTAGGAAATTGTTTAAAAGAGCTCCTTTAGGAGCTCTTTTAAACAATTTTCCACAGGATAGGGTTTTGACAGCTCAAAGGGTTAACAATCCCACAAACGCTAATTCAACACATAGGGTTAATATGATCGGGGTTATGTATTCAGATCATGTTGGTTCCAAGCCTAGTTGACTGGCTGCAAGCCGCAGATGTCACTCGCGTGCTACGACTCATAAATACCCACATTTCGTATTTGGCTCACATAATACTAGTCAGCACCATGTGCTTAGAATTCACTATCAGTGGAAACACGTGAGGCTAACACAAAGTATATATATCTTACCTACAATCTTACATTCCCCAAGCACATACAAAAAGGCGAACAGTTTTATAATTCAACACAATTTCAAATGTAATTTTAAGACGTGTTTCGAATTAGAACTACTTTGTTAACATTTTTATAAATATGAAAGTAGTTGTTTCGGCGTCTATATTTATTTTGTGAATAAATAAACACGGATATGATTTAACTCCGTTTTTATTTAATGAAGACTGGTGAATAGCAATGCACACTGACTTCCTGTTTGAAATAATATTACACTATTTAGTGCTCGTGGAAATTAACTCAGTATTTATACTCGATTCTGTGGTAACTGTGCCGTAGAAGTTTGGGGGAATTTTGATTGTGAGTATTAAATTGGAGTTTAAATTGAACATATTAATCACGTGTTAAAATCGTTATGACTTATGTTAATATGTAATTCCCTTTTAAATATTGAACTCTTAACTTTTACATATTTAACTAAAATATAATATGAAATATTGAAATCATGTTATTTAAAACCCTGACCACGTTGACGTATTGAAATCCCATTTAAAGATAATGTGTTTAAAAGAGTCCCTTTAGAACAAAATTTTAAATATTCAAATGAAATTGATGATACGAAGTCAGTTAGATTTAACATTCCAACCACCTTGTTTTATTAAAACCTATCCTGTGGTAATTTGTTTAAAAGAGCTCCTTCAGGAGCTCTTTTAAACAAATTATCACATGATAAGTTTTTGACAGCCTGTTAGGTTACATTTTAAAAAATAAAACAAACAAAAGTGCGCAGCACGAAAACGGTTAGTTAGAGTTTTAAGAGCCTAATTAGGTTGGAATTTTGAAGTGAACAAATATGCTTAGCACTCCAAGGGTTAGTTATTAGCACAGTAGACATGCAGTCCGGTCTGGGTTCTAATCTCGCAATGCGATACACAGAATACCTTCTGTAACGATGAATGTCACGGAAGGCGACCCAATCAGCATACCAACCGTGTATGATCCCTCAACTCGCAGCTCTAACACTGCACACACGGAAACAAACGATCTTATCGCGGCCAACAAGAATGTTCAAACAGCTATATGTTATTGACATAAGTATTTACATATATTATTTTCAAAACAACAACAGTATCACGTCATTAATTACATTAAGTATAGAGACTGATTGGTATGAACATGTTTTTGGTAAATACATCAAATACTTTATTTAACCTGATATTTATTTTCAAAATATTTTTCATAGTTTGAAAAAACTACATATTTAAATGCAGTCCTTTTGAACACATGAATTCTGCTATTGTGAGGTGTATAGGAAATTAAAGAAAACGTTGTGCATAACTGAGTTTATTAAATATTTGAAAATAAATAAATGTGAATAGCAACATAAATACATTTGTAGATATTTTAGTTGGTGTGAGAATATAGGGATACATCTAGGTGTTAATTGTCTAACATTCATCTATACGGTTTAAGACATTTGCAATTAAATTTAATTTAATTTTGATAATCTTGAATATCTTAATATTTTCACCCATTAATTAAGTTAAACCATTGAGCATTTTAACAATTATGTTTATTAATCAATCAATAAATACATACTATGGTTCGATATTATTGAAAGCCAGTGATTATGGTTAGGGATAAATCAATAACTGCCATATTTCTGATGAACTAATTGCTTATAATAATAAAGAGTGATAAGACATTATGAAATAAAACCAACAGATTAATGTCAATTAACTGTACTAAACTATTGAATACCATATATGTTTTAGGTGAATAGTCTTCATTTGTCAGATATTTCTATTTAACTTGATTATTTTTCAAATTTTATTTTTCTCTCCATTAATTCAGGAAGACAGAAATTTTACATTCAAACATTGTCCTGGCTCTATGACTTGAACTAGAGCAATGTAAAACATCGCCGACCGGTGCGGTAAGCGGCTAATGAAATGAAGGAAGGGAGGTAACTGCAGCCCAAATTCTGCCCTGGGTACTTCGCTCTATCTTAAATTTACAACACACCCGCTGTACACCTCCAACCAGCAGATCGTATCCGTTATCTTGTCAGCCTGGTTTTATCGTTTGTAACCAACATACCCGAATTAACGACCGATAATGGAGTACGTAAGTTAATATTGACTGAGTTCAGCTTTAGATTAGTTCAAAGCACTCTGTCATATGTATAGCTGTGTGTTGCCCCACATTTTTATTGCGATATATTGCGATACGCTTTTATGTATTGCAATACATTTTGCAATAATATCGCAAAATAAAAAAAATCGTCGTGTAATGTTATTTATATTTTTAATGTCTAAATTCCAATTTACATTGGCTTTTGAAGACCTATCC
>JAULCD010554937.1:0-14510 GCA_032361085.1 Calliostoma canaliculatum | reverse complement strand
ACAATCTCATTATATTACATTTTTAAAATCAGTGTCAAGTTGTTTTTTTTGAAGAGTATATATGTTAATATAAGAGAAAGAGAGAGGGAGGGAGAATCTTGAAATGAAAATTATTGCATGTCCTGTCCTCTAAATCGTCATGATTAGATGCATGCGGAGCACGTGTCCGATCTACAGCACAAGAAAAGCCTGTACCCTTTGCAACGTAACAATGTTTTTGAGATCTGTTATTTTATTGAGTAATGTTACAAGGCATTGTTTCCTCTGTCAGAATATAGCAATGGGACCTCGACAACTGTGTAAAGATAAAGGTGACACGTTATTGGCATCAACAATGCCGGTATTAAAATGAGAGAAATTGTCAGACTAATGACAGTGTTTATACATTAGTTAAAAAATCGGTTGTCTAAAAAACATTCCTGCCAGTCACCATAGTAAGTTACAACTTATTTTGAGGACTAAACACTGCTGATCCACTGTTAGCTAAGAGACATGGCTTGGTCCACTGCACTACATTTCTCTCCCCGGTAGGTATACTGCTAGCTTGTCAAAGTATTAACATCATGATTGATTCTTAGAATCCACGACTCGAATTGATTATTACCAATGGTATGTCTAACAGACAAAGGGACGGACACACTTAAAATGTACCCATCCTACCGGTGAAATATCGGCATATACCGGAAAAATAAAACACTGAATGATGTCAAGGACCGCCATCGTCCTGGTAGACCTTGTACTTCAGCACGAGAGAAAGCAACTCTTATGAGGATTGTACGGCGCTTTCCATTTGCTCCCAGCACTGTTCTGAAATGAGAGCGGTTACCTCACCGTGGCATAAGCCACAGAATTGTTTATAAATGACTTGAATATGTTGTATATCGTAACAAAAAAACTACCAGAAGAGCCTTGTTGTCACGTTGAGACAAGGCAGCTTGATTTGCATGGTGTTGACCATGTAATCACTGGAACATATAAAGGTCTGGCGAGAGTCGCTTTCTGTTGGTTATGTCAGATAGCAGATCACTTGTTTGGCGACGTAATAACATGGCACATGCTGAGCAGAACATCATGAAACAAGTTCCTTTTCGGAGCGGCCCTGTTATAATCTGGGGCTGTTTGTCATATGACTTCAAGCTGCAACTGGTAACAATGAGAGGTAGTCTTAAAGGCCAATGATACCAATCAAATATCATTGACAGGGTTGTAGTGCCTCATTTTGACAATTATGCTCTAAGCACAAGACCAGTCGTCATGGATGACAATGCGCGACCACATTACATGGATGCTGTTGAGTCACGAGAATGTCACTACTTTTAACCTTGGCCAGTCAGAAACCTAGACCTATTTGGGACATTCTTGAACATTACACATTACACCAGGAATGAAACATTCTCACACAGGAACAGATCAGACGAGTCATTAGGTCAATGATGAGTAGGGTTGAACAGGGGATTCAAGCTGCATGAACTTCAATTCACTTATCAATTCATGTAGACCTGTCATAGCCACAGTTTTTCTCATTGGCTTGTTTCTATTAATTGGGTATGTTTGGTAACTCTACAGAAACACATAATGATTTTTATCGACAATTTCATTCCAACGTTTTACTATTGATTAATGTTGCTCTGCAAAGAACACTAAGCCACTTTTGGTTTACATACGTAATATCGTGCCAACCTCGAACCAAACACCAGTAGTATTATCCAATAAGGTTGTTGCCATGCTTTTTTCTGGGTATACTTGTAGTTTAAAAACAATAAAATTACGTTTTCTATTTGTTCTTTAAAATGTGTGGTGCAATCATTATGACGAGGTCTATATATTGCACTTGTGACATGCGACTTAACTACAAAAACTACTGACAAAATTGTTGAGCAAAATTTACCTTCTCTGTGAATGATGTCGATGCTAGCTGGCTGTCATTTGTGAATGGGATTTTCGCCATTTCACTAGTCTGAGTCCCCAGAGTGACAAACACCACGTGATCCAGAGTGATGTTTATTTGTGGAGGAGGATTGTCGGAAATAATTAGCCATGTGGAGAAATGTCGCAGTAAGGAGCCTTGTCCGATAGTGTTGTATAGCATTGTTACCTGCAATGTTAAGTTTAAATATCAAATTTGCATTAGAGAAAATATACTCTGTTTTACAACATAGGATGTAAACATTGTTTGGTAATTGCCTACACCTAAATGATTATGTAACTGTGAAATCGCATGAATCACATACGTAGGGCACATTCAAATTTAAATTTAAATTTGGACATGCGATTGCCACTGTTTAAAGTTAAAAGATCGTCTGACTGTAATGTTCGGAAAAAATGATTCGCATAATGACATTTTTTAAAGTTGGAATGCGCAACATGTACTAGAAGGGTTAAATTTTGAATGAGTCAATTTAACCCCACAAAAATAAAAAATGTATCAATATCAAAACAATTTAAAATAAACAATTTCATCGAATGAAGTAATATTTTGTGTTTTGTCATGAAAGAAAAAGATACAAAATAGCAGATTCATGGAACATACAGAGAAAACTTTTGAAAAACAAAACAAGTACCCCAAATGGAAAGGATTACGTTTCTGAAAAGCTGTTACAAAGTTTTTATTTATAAAAAAATACGAATGTTATTCAACTAACATGTGCAACCAAGCTCCTGATGCACTCCAGTTCACAGAAGACAAGGAAATTCAAGTGTTTCCGGAATCCTTTAACATCAGAATTTTTCATTATGTCTTACATGTATTGACCCAGAATCCTGGGAACTGAGTCGTTCTTAAAGAACATCTGCGTTTGTCTGGCATCCGTCACGGACATCGAGGTTGCGGCTAAATGCGCTGAGGAAAAACGTAGTAACAGTCAATGATATATTGTTCTACTGCTATCTCCATTTTGTATGTCCAATTTATTTACAATGATTGTTTGAACATTAAATTGCTTACACAGAGTATTATAACAATAATAGTAATACTTATTATTAGTAGTAGTATTAGTAGTAGAAGTATAAATGTGTCAAGAGATCAGCATCAAACAAAAGAAACCGAGAACAATGGTAAGTCTTGACAACATTGTATGGAGGGGTTAAGCGGAATAGTTCATTTGCAAGGTCTGCATATGTGGTGTACTTTTTTTGAATTTTCTCAATCACATTGGTGCATAACGAGATAGAAATTCTTAAAAATAAATGATTTCATTTAAATTATCAAACAAGACAAGATTAGCTTTGTTTAAGATTGAGCTATATTTACTGAAGGCTGTAAATGGGCTTTTTTCATTGTTCATGATGCCCGTGACATTTTTAGGGTCGTACTATGAACAAACCTTGGTGTCAAAACCACAGGCATGGCAAAGACGTTACACTAGAAAAAGTTGGACATAAACAAATATAAACAAAATGTTTGTGTTATTAAAAAACCTACCAAAAACAAGCTTGTTTATATTTTTCCCTCTTGGGCACGCGGGTTATGAATAGTTCCCTAGTGCCTTTACTTGTTGTACAAGGCGACTAAAGTGGTAGGTTTTTGCCGTAGGCTGCTTCCTGTAAAGTTGGAGAAAGGTACTCTGGTGTTTGAGTGTGTCGTGCTGCATTCCCTAACACAGCACTTCGACCCTGACTGATCGTCGGGTTTGGCCTGAGCTGACTACATGGCTGGTCATGCTGATCCCTTGGTGTCTTTTTGTTTGTTTTTAAAACCTGTATTCTCTCACTGTTTCTAAAAATCTTCACACAAATTGGTTAATGGTTCCTTCTGTTAACACCAAGAAGGCGATGGCCCAGGACCAGTTCTGAAGTTTACAATTTTGGAAGTATATCAGCGCAGTTGCCACCACCCTTGGGTGTTGACCAGCACTGATTAAACACATTTCCTGCCACTATGGATAAGTCCAAGACCATTCCACATCTTTGGAGTCCTCAATCAGCAGCAACTGGTTTAGGTTTTTGGTGGTAGAAAGAGGTGGTGGTGGTGGTGAGCCACTCAAGCTAAACCCGTTCACCATTCAAAAAGGTGTCTAAGGTATCGTTGGTACCATCAAAACATAACTAAACTCCGCTCTGGCTATCTTCTTCTTGAAGTTAGCAGGAAACAACAATCTTTTAATCTTCTAAGTGCATCTCAGTTAGCTGGAGTGGCCATTAAGGTCACTCCTACCGTTCATTGAATACAGGTAAAGGCATTGTCCAAAACAGGTCACGAGTGTTAACCAAGATGAAAGACTAGTTGATCTCTGAACTCTCCAGTTAGGGTATGCATTGCGTTAAGGGTTTCACATTTAAAAATAGGGACAATTCTCCCATGAAATACTAATTTCATGGAGTTCAGTTCCTCTGCTTCTCCTTTGATATCACAGACGGATACCGTAGCATACAGGTGGAGCTTTATGTCCCTACTCTTCAGCAATGCTACACATGTCAAACGTTTGGGCATGGCTATAGAACATCAACGGGTACTCGTCCCATCTGCCAAAATGTGTGGTAAGTCGGATGACGAGAGCTCTACGTGTGAGAGAGCATCAACATGCTGAAACTGTAAAGGCAATCATGTGACTGCGTCAAAACAATATCCTGCCTTTGTTCCTGAGCAGACAATGTTTAAAAAATCAAACTGAAAGCAACATCTCATTTGCAGAGGTTCATAAAGGGGTCGGTGCACTTGACTGCCCATCTTACGCAGCAACCCCTCCTGCATATCAGTTATCTAAAACAACTAAATCTATTTTTATTGTTTTACTGCTAGTCAGACAGAGTACACCTGGCTTACAGGTTTCTCACCTAAAACTTACCGTCCACCAGCAAAACCAAAGTCAGTAAAGCCAAATGTGGCAAGCATCACCATCACCATCACCATCAACACCTCTCAGAATTAAAAAAATAGAGTCTAAAAAGGCCAAAGTCAGGGCCTATGATTTAGTGCCAGACAGGGTCCCCAAAACCCAAAAGTATCCTATCAACATAGCCAACAAGTTAGAGAATTTAGAAATTATTATCCTCCACCAGCAGACTTCGAGGTTATCCACTAAAATGGCCCTATGGGTCTTCATCAAAGGATGGAGGATCCTGTGGGATTTCCCACCTCCCCCTTGATTATTGTTAGAACAAATGACACTTTTTTTTATCGTAGTGTAAACCCAATGTAATTGCCGTGGCTTTCAGGTCAAGTTTAATGAAATTAGCCATTTAGCTCCAAAATACAATTCTACTCATTTCTACCTCCAGGAGGCAAATTTAAAATTAACCAACAACATTTTAGATAAGTAAGTTTACAATATGCAATGTCATTCCATTAAACTTGACAGAGCTAAAGGGGACTCATTCATTTTGGTCAGGCAAAAGCATTGTACATAGTCAACTTCCTTAAAAAACTAAATTGTAAGCTGTATTTGTACAACGCAATGGTTTAAAACGTTAACACTATGCTCTATGTATATTCAACATTTAACAAGTCTTCACTTGCAAGACTTTAATGATCTTGTACAACAGCTGCCTAAGCCATACATACTTTCAGGCGATTTCAATTGTCATAATCCTTTGTTGGGCAGTAACTCCACTTCCGATAAGGATAAAAAGAGTAAATATTTTTATAGATCTGAAGGTTGCAGCTTAAGTTCCCGAAGCTCGATGTAAATACGTATTAAATTAATTAATAAAAAATGAAAAATCTCGAAATAATAAAATAAACTGTTGCACCACTAACGTGCTCAAAAAGGTGTAAGCCTTGTGTTTAATAATACACGTAACAGCCATGTGGTAAATTATACAAATAACATATATTTATTCAATTATACAGCTAACAGTCAGGTGGTCACTCAAACAAACAACAGCCTTGTGATAAATATTACACATAACCGCCTTGTGGTCACCTATACAGCTAACAGCCTGTTGGTTAATTAGGAGATAAACCTACTGTGTTGGAAAAACAGAGGCAGTATAACGTAATTATACTAGCTCTAAATTTTATTTAAAACCGAACGCGTTACCGTGAGATTTCAAATGTAAAATTTAGAGCTAGTATAATTACGTTATACTGCCTCTGATTTGGTGTATTCACCTTGTTCATCGATGTTTGCCAAAATTTCATTTAAGGTGTGTCACAAGATATCAGTATTATCTACAAAATTTTCGATTAAGATAACACCGAAGTTTTCAGATCTGTATCATAGTCAGTTTATGGTTTCAACAAAAATAGTGCATTGCGCACAGTAAACAGAGACGGTATAACAATATTATACGGTCTCTGATTGGATTAATTAACCAATCAAAATCGAGCATTTACCACATTCATGGTAGAATACATAATTAACCAAAAAAAACAGGTCAATTATACATATAACAATCACTGGTTCTCTGATACTGTGTCTAACATTTTTTATATAAAGGGGGCGGGTCGATTTATATATAATGAATTCATAATCCATCTTGGAGCGGACGAGAAAATTTTGGAGATGAAGACATGTTTTCATATATCCACCTGATTTAGAATTAGATACGATCTAAAATATACACATGGAACTCAATCAAGTACTATCAGATTTTTTAAAATTTTCGTGTGACAAGATCTAACCATTATGAATACATTTGTAAAGGGATAGCGGAAATGATTTCATTTTTTGGGAGTGCATCCTTTTGGCAACACAAAAATAATTCAGTGAATACAATGTGCTACTTCTAAATTTGGCATATGAACGTTAACACTGATTTTACATGAAAGACTACTCCTTTACAACTATTGATCTACAGAGTTCATAAATGATGACAATGATTGTTAACCAGGTGGAAAGTGTTCTCAGTAAACAGGTATTAAACAAACTGTCAATAACAGGTGTATCCACCACGTGACTCCTCATGCTTGTGGCGATTCTCCGGATTCGCTCCAGAGGCAACTGCCGCCACTCACAGTGGATAGCAACTTCCAGCCCGGCTATATCTTGTGCAGGAGGGTCCAGGGCTTGCACTCGGCGTCCAATGATGTCCCAAATATGTTCCAGTGTGTTAAGATCTGGGCTCATGGCAGGCCATGGTAGTTTGGTGATCGTGTTGTTCAAGATAAAAGTAGCCACAGGTCAAAAGCGATGGTTCAAGCGTTATCATTTATAAACACAGGACGAGTAGCCAATGGATGATTGTCAAAATGTAGCACAGGCTGCAGAATGTTCCGAATCCCCGTTGAGATGTCCATGTACAGTAACCAAATCAAGCTTACAGCCATGAGAGATGCAACCCCAGACCATTACCGACCTTCCATCAAATAGGACTGATGCTTGCTCTCCAAACACGCAGGTGTCCATCTGTGACGTGTAGCAAAACAACGACTCTCGTCCAACCAGTGCACTTTCGTTCATGACGCAAGAGTGCAGTGATGTTGGACTACACACGACTCCATACTGGCTCTTTTATAATGATTAGTCAAGGCTGACCTCTTGTTCCTCTCCTGGCCCTCAATCACAGTGGTTTAAATCGGTTTCCCACAGTTCATAGTTGCTCACACGTCATAGCCATAGGTGTTATGCATGCCAATAATTTGCCATCTTCTTGCTTCAGAGAGTGTTCTTCGAGCTATGTTTAAATGTAACGACAACAGCATTGGAACTGTCCCTCTTGTATACAGACTTCAGCAACAAGTTAATAGTGCTTTTTTAGATATTTTTGGGGTGTGTTTCCACGTGCATGTTGGGGTGTGTTTGCGCGATTGTTTTAATAAAAACCTAAGCATTGTTGAGAGGAAATACAGCTCAAATACAAGATAATCCATTGTGTTATTATGTACTTTTGTATCACAGGACTAACTTTCAGTATTGGATGGGCAGTAGCGCAGTAGTTAGCAAGGGATGAGGAATAGGAGGGTGGGGTGGTGGTAAGCACAGTGGTTAGTGTGAAGGACTTTGGACCAATAGATCCGGGGTTAGAATACCGCCCATGGAAGCATTTCAACACAATGAGGACAGATTTCAATGGTGTAACACAGCAACATCATTGTTCGCATGTACAAGCCGATGTGTCACTGTATTGCATTACCACATTGATGATGCACGCTTTCCTCCTGTTGTAAACCCTGTTGCTGCTATATAACCTAAACATTGTTAAAAACTAACTATCAGTAGTGAGTATCAGTATCCAGAAAAAAAACATCTGAATCATTATAAAGTTTACGTTTGTTGTACATGCGTATGCAGTGTGTTTCAGACAGTAACAATTTCAAAGCCATTTTGCAACGACCACTTTTGGATTTTATTTAGGCGAGCTGCAATTGCCTTTCTATTGTTGATGTATTTTCGCTTCTGATAGAGACAATAAAATTGCCTACAAAAAGTGAGTAATCAGTATTATCATTTAGGACCTTAGCAAGACTGTTGATTATTTTATACTAAAAAGCATAACAGACAATATACTTTCTTGTGGGACACCACTTTCCTGCCATAAATAAGCGGAAAAGGTGAGGCCCACACAGACCTTCAATTTATGATCATATAAAAAGAAATAAAATAAGACATGCGACCAGGACCACATGCTTCCACGTGGTGTCACATGCTTTTTCCAAATCAACAAATTTAGACGCAGCATGCTGTTTGTTGATGTACGATTTAGGAATCTAAGAAAACGAGATGATCGACGGTACTGTTACTGCTTTCGACATCCACATTGGATGTCAGTTAACAACTGAATCCAAGTACCAAACGAGTTAATCATTTATCATTCGCTCCATGGTTTTACAGATACCACTTGTTAAAATGATAGAACAATAATTCGAAAGATCAGTGCGATCTTTCCCATTTTTAGAAATTAACATAATTGTGCCATTGTGCCACGATGGTGGAAATACAACTGTTTCCCATATTTAGTTGAAACTATGAAATAACGGCTAAAGTGAGACTTCAGGTAGGCATTTTAGCAACTGGTAGTGAATTTCATCAGAACCAGTTGCTGTATCACGGGCTTTAAAAAGAACTGAAAAGAGCTTCGATAATGAAAAAGGTTTATTAAAATATTTACTGTTGTACAAACCAAAATTGGTTTTATGTTTTTTCCTGTTGCTTTTAATGCTTTTTAAAAGCAGGAAGGTAATTTCCAGATGACGAGTTTTTAGATATTGATTCAAAAAATATATTGATCATGCCTGATATAAAAGTGATCTTATCATTAACATTTATAAGATGTGGTTTTAGAACATTTGCTCTCAATTTCGTGGATCATGTGTCTCTATGAATTGCTCCTAAGTGTATGTACTGTCTGCAGAGCTTTAGCTCTAAATTGGCGGCAGTTGTTTAAACTCTCTCGCTCTCTCTCTATCTTTATCTATCTATCTATCTATCTATCTATCTATCTATCTATCTATAGATATAATATAATATCGTGTGTGTGTGTGGTCAGAACAAACGTAGTAGACAAGACGATTACTTTGTCATGCCCAAACGTTTGACAGTTCCATCTCGATGCTACAGTAGCCAGCTTTGATTTATACAAGGGACAGAGGAACTAAACTGCATCCAAAAATTTAAAGGATGTTTTATCGTCACCCTTGAATGCGACACGTTTTACGTGATTCACTCCTAGACTGAACTGTTTTGCCCTACCGGTAGCATTGCCATACACACTTCAAGAACGTCTTCACACGATGATAAAAATACAGGTTGCTTGTACACATATTAGTTAGGTATTGTTAATAAGTTAAATGCCAAAAGCATCTTTTGAATGAACACAAATTGTAGTGTCTAGAAGCAATTTATAAACAAACCGTTTTGAGATTATGTTAGAGACTGCTAACAATAATTATGTAAGCATAATAGTGGATAATTTAGTACAAATGGTGACATGGAAACTTTAACCTGATTGGCTAAGAAACAAGGAATGTAATTAAATAGAAGTTAACACGCAAGTGATGTCCTATCAGGAAAGTACTCTTTTTCACATAGTCTAATACTAGTATCACTTCAAGCACATGCTAAGATTATACTGCTTACCGTTTGACTTGTACTCTTTTACATGTAGTACAATACCAATGCAAATACAAGCACATTATGATGTACTGCTTACCGTTTGACTCGTCAAATACTGTCACGGTTGATTTGTCAGATGTTGCAACAAACACGAGAACTGAGAGCCGCTTCCATTGATCACAATCCTCACCTGTACAAATGAGTAGAAATTGCAAGTGGGATACTGTTAAACTGGTCGTAATAAGTTGTGAGTTCGAACATTCTAGTAAGAAGTAGGTAGTTTTTATTATCCTTACCATTATTGGCGTGCACAGCTAGGTCAATGAATGCAATCCAGATTACTTGACAAAAACAGAATGAAAACCATGTACAGATCATGGTGAAGCGAATTAAATGTAATATCCGTCAGAAACATTCAAGCAAAACATTAAGGTAGCCTACAGTTTGTATACGGATTGCATGTTTGTTTGTGAAAGAAAATCAATTTTGTACTGCAATACACACAGTTTTGTTTGTTTAATGTTCACACATGCCCATGGCAGCTTACATGTATTTGTTCTGCATTCCCGAAAAAACTTCTTATGAAAACATTCCTCCCACTGTGGCTGCTCAGGATTCACATTCTTGAGATTTTACTAATATACTTTAAAAACGCAACAACAACTTAAACGAATGTGTGAACTCTTCGCGAACACCAGATGCCATCACTGAATTTCAATGGTTCATGCACATAGCTTCTATATTTATATGGCCAGAATGTCCAATGGAATCTGTCTTTACAGATAACGATTTTGATTATTCTCCGGAGTTGATATTTTTATTTAGCACACAAGACTAGTAAATAAATAAATTGCAATTCTTTTCAATAGAAAGCCATCTTAAGCTAAGTGGATCGTAAGTGCTAAAGGATAACATTGGCCTACGACTATCGTAGCGCAGAGGTTACTTTGAGACCAGGGCCATTCATTGTTTTGCGCTGTGACAGTCGCAAGCCTATAATAACTCCACAAGGCATTGTTTCAAAAACACTTACTATTAACTTACGTTAAGATCCCTTTGAGGAAGAGGGCCCTAGGAGAACAAATTTAATAGTATTTTCTGAATTTGTTTTTAGTATATTCAATTATATTGACCTCAACGAAATCAAACTAGTTCTAGTTTTTGCATTAAAAACCATTCCTCACAATATATAGTCATTTGGGAAGTTAGGGATTAGTTTCTATGGGAAGACAACGAGGCCATTTTACCGTGTTTACTAAATGTTTCATACCATGTTGACCCCTCTGGGTGCATACATGTAAAAATATAATGGTAGTCAGAGTTACATATCTCAGGCAGGATAGTTTAACGAGTTGTGGAAGCTGCTTTTAAGATAGGTTTTAGTGGCTTCCCTTTAGGCTTCGTTTTCAAAATATTTTACAAAATGGCGGTTCTACCTGTTTATTTGCGTGACATACAGTACACAGCATGCTGGTATACACCCCATCCTCTCCCCTCCCCCTACCCTCTATATATACCCTACAATATGAGTAGTCAGCACATTCATTTATGACAGTGATAAAGCATGGGCAATTTCGCTCCCTTAAGGTTTATTTAACAATATATTGGTAATATGTTTTGCAAACCTGTGACTGATTTGGACACTTTGCGACAAATATTATTACTATCTTACTTGAAATACGTCAGTTTACAATACCTGTGGTGATTGAACTGTTCTAACTGAATAATACTTCATTTTCATTAAACGCCACAACGTAGTTTATGCCTGTAGATCCGAAATTAGAATTTTAATTTTAAAAAAACAGCCTTACCAAAAATCTGTAACCACTCACTATGTCTACATAATTGATGTTTTGTACCAAGACCAGTAACATACCTGTGCCTTCCAATTAAAGATATTGTATCTGCACCTTTTCTGGTATTTGCAGAACCATGTCTAAGTGTAAACTATCACTCCAAGTTTCAATATTACCCAAAGTAGCAAAACCACTCAATTTAATCACGAAAGTCAGTTTATGTTTGTTGTGAAACAATTATATTTTATAACTATGAATTCACAAAATTGTTTTAACCCAAATGAATGTAACGATTGTTGTCAGTTCCATCCATGTGAATCCTCAAACAATTATTGTCTCTCACTTGGCCCTGGCCACACCCTTCGTGTGACAGTCCCCTGTAGAGGTAGGGTGGGTCACCCCAAATTGACGTCTATCTGTCGGATACGGGTTGCATCGCCTGATCGACCAATCGTTTACACCCTGTGTATCACCGGGCTTCTTTACTGTCCTCTCGTCATTCACGAACCAGCTTTTTAATGTTTATGATAGTATTGTGTGTCGGATATATTGTAACATAAAATATACAGTTCTTCTCTTTGAGAGTTTGTTATGTCCTTTACAGTATCTTCTCCCTTGTTTAGAATGTCTCTCAGTAGCATATATGCACAATAGCATGTCTTAATGTATTGGGAGCTTTACTTGAGATGTGGTGTTATCTTTAGATATTCCTTAATCTAATTGGTTGTAGGTCTTAAATGTCTCAGGCATTATTCAATAATTATACAATCATGACTTCTCTACCTGTATAAATTTCATTTAGACAGGGAAAGACCTTACTTTTTCCCAAGATTCATTTGGTTTTTAGTTCAATGGAAGGGGTCATAAAGAACTATTCACTAAGTTTGATCTATTTTGTGGAATCGACCCCAGAACAATGTTTCCAAGAAATTTGTTGTATACAAGTTTGTCACCACCAAAAATAACCCTTTTGACCTGACAAATGGTCACACGAGCCATACAATGCATCTTGTCTCATGGATCATAACTATGGGGATATCCACTATTACACCTAGAACAGTGGGGAACTTGTTCCCTGTCATATGTTTGTTAGCCAAGAAGCTCTTCTGTTTTCTGCAAACTCGTGTCAAATCCATTTGATCAATCAGATGTTCACTAAGTTAATGTATTTGGTTTACAATTATAGTTGACTGGCCTTTCCAAAACGAAACAAGTTTCTGCTTTTGAAAGTACACAGTTGACAACAGTTTTAACGCTTGTAAACTGAACATGTTTGCCCAGTATCTACCAGTTATAAAAAAATAAAAAATTCTATTTACGGTGCACCAATTAGTCATATATGTCCATTGATATGTGATATACATGGGTTGATTTTTGTGTGGATAATTACCTAATGGCAAACTGATCATTACATTCGTACTTGCCTGGACTGGGATGTAATAAATACCTGATTGTAAAGGTAAAACAATATCAGCTTGCATAATTGCCCACATCATTCTCAATGTTCGATCCCAAGCTAGTGACATGATTGAAAACATTCTGTACATGTCACGATATGTCACCGCCTACCACAATTTTCAGGATGTGAGATGGCCATCTCACATCCTTAAAATTGTGGTGGGCGGTGCTTCTGATTTAGTGACAGTCTAAATATTTTGTGTCAGTTGTTAGTCAGTGTTTCCATTTTGTTTTAATTTACTAGTCACTCGTCCTGGTAAGCCCTGGGTAATCTCCTAATTTGTTGCCAGTCACTTTTGATATATGCACATTTATTTTAAATGCAGTAAAACAGGTGTGTTTTCTTTTTTAATTGTTGTAGTTTCTGTGTAAATTAGAGAAATAGTCACAACAATTAAACATTTAATTATGAAAACACAACCACATAAACTGAAAGTTTTTGAATAGTTTAGAAGTAGCTGTGGTTACAACTCAGCTTATTCAAAACTATAACTATATGCTCTGTTTATATTCAACCTTCAACTAACCTTCAGTTGCAAGATCTTAACGATCTTGTTCAACAGCTGCCTAAACCATACATCCTTTTAGGCGATTTTAATAGTCACAACCCTTTGTGGGGTAGTAACTCCACTTCCGATAAGGATAAAAAGATGGAAGATTTTATAGCGCATAATGACCTATAATTACTAACCATTACTGACCCGTCCCTTTTACAGGATTTGTGTTAGTCAGTACATGGCGACATGTGCGGGAGTGACCACTTTCCAGTGGTGTTAGAGCCAGTGGAAGCTTCCCCCGAGAAACATACTCCTCAGTGGAAATTCGCAGAGGCAGACTTGGCACCCTTTGTCAGCCTCTGTTGAACTAAACTAACTTATAAACAAGTTGAAAGTCAGCCTGATCCTATTCAGGTGTTCAGTGATCAACTTATTGCTATTGCCACAGAGACCATTCCTAAAACCAAGGCAAATCCAAGGATTAACAAGCCTTGGTTTGACGACATCTGTCGTAAAGCTATTAAAGCCAGAAAAAAGGCTGAACGTAAGTTCAGTAAACATCCAACTCCATGGAATTTAAACAACTGTCGCCAATTTAGAGCTAAGGCTCGGCGTACAGTTCACACCCAAAAACGCAAGTCTTGGCGAGGGTTTATTTCTAAAATAAATTCACGTACACCTATTAGTAAAGTATGGAACATGATCAATAAGATCAAGGGTAAAGGTTCTAAAACCACCGTTCAACATCTAAAAAATGGCAATGATCTGATCACTTCTAAATCAGACATTGCCAATAAGTTGGCAGAAACCATTTCCAAAAATTCGTC